>APFE030549637.1:31255-79287 GCA_000404065.3 Pinus taeda | reverse complement strand
GTTATATACCTAGGGGGGTAATATGGGGTACCGAGGGAGGTACCCAAGATAATAATGTAATAATGGGATGGGCCATATAATAAATAAGGTGGTTAACCCATGTCATGTAAGGGACCACAAGTAGTTAATAATAATGTAAGGGGCCCATGGTATTAGTTGATGGTATGAGGAAACCATGGTAATGATGCATGGTATTGTATGTATGAGGCCTATATAGAGGCTAGAGACTCCACATGGAGAGATATGAAGAGAAGTATTTTTGTATGAACAGGCATATGGCTTGTGGAGGATTCTCCTTCCTTAAGGAGTGAATGTATGGTGTTGCCCTACCTTAAGGGTTTGATCAATAAAGATTCATTTCTATCTATTTCTTGGGTTTATTTGCATTCTCTTATATTTTCATATCAGAAATCTATAATATTCTTGGGTTAGATCTACAACAGAGGTGTTAGGGCACCTAAGGTCTACCATGAATTACCAGGAGAGAGAAAGATGAATGGGTTTGCTCAAGGAGAGAGGAAGAAGTTCTATGGAAAAATGCAGGAAACTAGGGCAGAATTGAGGTGAGATTTGGGAGATGTATAGGGCATGGATCAGATGGAGGGTGTGATTTCTAATAAGCTAGTCTACTGTTGGAAGAGATCTACTGCATAAAAAATGATAGTAAACCAAGGAAATCAAGCGACAAGTGAAATGAATGCATTTAGGAAAAACAGAGTTTTGCATAAAAATGGTCTAAGCTATGATATATGAAAGGAAATGCTGAGAAATGTTGTAGAAAAATAAAGTATGAAAGAAGACTATTGCAAATCAGGAAGTGAGCATGATGAAGAAGATCTAAAGCAAAGCAAAGCTGGAGTATTAACCTACTAAAAAACTGCAAACACTAGAAGTCCTATGAAGGAGGAAAATCTGTGTTTTTGGGGCAACAAGAGAGTCTTTGCCTCAAATCATGGTCCCAGAGGGAGGAAGAGAGGCCAAGGCACTATTGCTATCCTTTTGAATCTTTTCTGGTCACTGCTTAAACTGTTACAGAAAGCACAAATGGAAGCAAACTACTAAATCAACAAAAGCAACCTATTCTTAACCATAAGAGACATACATCTAACAGCAAACTAATCCACAAACTGAAACAAAGCATACAATTACAAGTAAATAGGAGCTTGGCTACTTGGATTGGGCCCTAACCCAAGAGCTTCAACCCTTTGAGGTAACTTAGTGCTAGATCAAAAAGGATTCCATCTTTATTTTCAAAACAATAGCAAGATTACATGAATCTGTTACAAAATAATAAGCTCGAAATTTGAGCAGAGTTTACATAAGCAAAAATCCGACCCTAGTGAGGCCCTAGGCCTCTATACTTATACAAATGAAGATACCAATAGCTTCCTTAAAATTAGGGAGGCTTGGCTCCCAAAAATTGAGATAATCGTCAGTCATCCTGCACTTGCTCGACTGCCTTCTAGTGCATGATTCGACTGCTTGTACTCCAAGTTGAATGAAGGGGAATTCGAAGTGAGGAGCAATAAATGAGGGGGATTCCCTCCTATAAGTCCTCTCCTCTGTCCACTTTGAGTTATTGTTGCCATTTGTCCACTAGATCCTTGACTTTGACCTCAAAATCCATCAATAATATGCATTAAATACATTTTAGACCACACGACACAATAACTAACTCAACTCACTCTATAAGCATAAATATAATTAAAAAATCATATAATAAGCTAAGAAAATAGTTGATTTGACTAGTTTATGAGGTAAAATGAGCCCATATAATTACCCGTTTATGAGGCTCATCAAGTCCTTCAAAATTTTTGATGGGATTAGGACGAAAGCGGACTCCAACCTCCATTGCATCTAGGTATATGGTCTTGGAGCTCTTTTTTGTTTCCTTCTTCAACAAGAACAATATGGTGGTGATCTTTGTTGGGCCACCAATATACTTCAACATGTCATGTTTCTTGACTTATAGGTCCCCTTTGTTAGAAATCTTCTTGAACTAGTCCAAGTATTCTTCGACTTACTGTTTGACCTTATTTCTACCTTTGGCTTTAGTGAGTGTGCTTACTAAAGGGATCTTGTGAGATTTAACCATAGAATCCACATTATTTTATAATTATGCATAAGAGGAAAAAATGTTGGTAATGAACATGTTGAGCTATTTGTTTCTTTGTATAAGAATCTATACTTCAACATTCTCCAAATAGACTTGTTGTCTGGCCTTCTTAACCAACTCAGGCGGTGCACCTCTATACTTCATTCCCCATTCATGCACTATAGTGATAGTTGTGTGAACAACTTTGAGAGGTTTTGCATTATCTCTTGATTTCAATTAAATGTCATGCAAGGGGACAAGTTTTTTATGCACGATGACTAACCCCTCATATAGCTTCCTCATAGTTTCTCTTAATGCTAATAATTCACCAAGTATAGCTTCCTAAATCTCTTCTAACTACACCTGTATGGGAATTTCCTTTTGAACCTCTGCCTGGAGTTGTTTGATTTTTTGCCTTGAAACTTCTAAATTTTTCTCCATTTGTGTGTTCCCAACCATCAAATACTCTATGCTTGACTTAGAAGGTCCTGCAAAGGCCAAGTTGGCTACAATAATAGCTTCGGGATTCTTTTCGGTGTCCATTACAATCACGTTCTCCTTGATAAAATCAAGATGTGTGAAGTTGTCTGCAAAGTGCTTCTTTCTTTCTTGTACAATTTTCTTCTGAAGCTCATCATAAGTCAAGCTACAAATATCCATAACCTAACTTTCATCAAGAGGAAAAATTCCCTCTTCATCATTTGGAGCTTGCCCTTCTACAAGAGGAGGGGGATACCGAGTGGTGATCGATTGTGTACAAGGCATGAGATCCACATCTTGATTTTGTTGTTCCAGCTCTACCTCCATGTCTTGAATCACTATCAAGTCTTCAATTTGTTGGGCAAGTCCTTTTTCTCATTGTTGTTTTCTTTCTTCTTCAAGTTGCTGATTTTTCTCTTCTTCTTTGGCCTACTTTAGCGATGTTTCTTCCTGTTCTTTTCTCCTCAATTATTACTCTTGCATATTCCTTTCCTCTTGCTCTTTCTTCTCCTATTCTTCCTCTTGTCTTAACTCTTCATCTTGCCTATTCTATTTCCTTTTTATCTCTACTTCCATAGTCACTTTCAAGACAGCTAGATATGCTTTATATTTGAGGCTCTGCTCTTCTGTTAGACTGTGTGCAACCTTCCTTTTATACTTTAGGCTCACTAGGTTATGATTTTTTGATGGTATTTCTTTCAAAGTAGCTTCATGTTCTTGAGTCACATGTGATGTACTTGCAAGGCTAACTGGTTTCCTCTTCATCATCTGGAGCGTTCCCTTCTATAGGAGGATGGGGAGATTGAGTGGTAATCTATTTTGTATAGAGCATGAGATTGACATCCTGATTATGTTGCTCAAACTCCCCCTCTATGTCTTGAATAACTATCAAGTCTTCACTTTTTTGGAAAATTCCTTTATCCTGCCATTGTTTTCTTTCTTTTTCAAGTAGCTGATTCTTCTCTTCTTCTTCGGCTTGCTTTAGCATTGTTTCTTCCTCTTCTTTTCCCCTCATTTCTTCTTCTTGCATCTCATGCCTTTCCTCTTTCTCTTTCTACTCCTATTCTTCCTCACATCATAACTCTTCCTATTTCGCCTTCTATCTCCTCTTTCTCTCTACTCCCATAGCCACTTTTAAGATAACTAGATCTACTTTATATTTGTAGATCTTCTCTTTTGTTTGACTTTGTGCAACCTTCCTTTTATATTTTAGGCTCACTGGGTTGTGCTTTTCTAATAGTCTTTCTTCTAGAGTAGCTTCCTATTCTTGAGTCACATGTGATTGACCTGCAAGGCTGACTGCTGCATGGGGCATAAAGGCATTATAATATTTTTTAATACTTTCCTCCTTTGGTCTAGAATAGGTCTCTGTTGGCCAATTGAACTATATCTTTGCACAATGTTGTTTGAAAACACTTCTGGGATCATATGGGTGATATTCCATAACAATTAACCTGGAGTTCTTCAACTCATTACCTTCGGTTTCTCTAGCCTTCAAATTTTTAATCTTGTAAGATCCCACCTGCAAAGTAAGAGTGGGCCAAGGTGCCTTCTCCTTCCTTTCACGACTCTTGATAAGCCTATGGTACGCAATTTGTTGCATGACCAATTTTTCAATGGCATACCTCAGTAACACATGTGATGAATTTTGACAAAAAGACACCCTAAGGTATGTGCCATTAGGTGAGGCAAATTAATCGACAACTTTTTCTACTACTTCGATAGCCTCATGGGACATGCAAGGTGGATCTTCCTCGAATATCGTCTAGTACAATACTATGAGGAATTGATCATTCATCTTCTCCATAACTCCTTTATAATGGCACTGAAAGCAACTTGTAGTCACATTGTACAACAGGCTCCTTTGGTATCCAAGAAAAACTCATGCCAGGGAATGAATTTTGAGCACATATCCCATTCAACAAGTATGGAGACATATGAAACCTGACATGTTTTCCATATGGAGGATTCTTTGTATTGGTCACATCGATTAACAGTTATTGGTCCAACAAAATTATATAGTTGAATATCTTTGCTTCATTGAAAATATGATGCAAAATATATGCCCAACCTTTGGTAAAGGTTCCAATACTCTTCTATCCATATATACAATAGCATAAAACAATCAGGTATTGGAACACTTTCCTAAGAGATTTAGTCTTATATGTGTATAAAACAATCACGTATTGGAACACTTTCCTAAGAGATTTAGTCTTGTATCTGTTGTTGGGTGTCTAGCGAAACTTGGATGGCTCTTTCACCCAAGATTTGACAACATCCTTAGTGTTGAAATAATTCATGATTGAATAGAAATGAGAATCCATGTATGCTTCTATCTTGGGGAATTGATACATAAGATGAATGTCATGGGCCATCTATGAAACAATCTATTATCCACTAACGCTACTCAGGATCATGCTCTTTGTATCAATGTGTGGTAGGATCCACTTGATGATATATGCACAAGGGAAGGTTGGATACCTGCATGTAACTTTGTGAATGCCTAACCTCTAAAAATGTATATATAACTATCAGCCTTCTAGATATGCTTTGAAACTGGTGGTTCTGAGTACATCTTTAATTGTGTGCCAAGTAACATCTAAATCTTTCTCAATGAAGAGTTGAGTCTCTAACAAAATAGGCATGGTGACAGGGGTTCTCTCAACTACTTCATTGATGCTACTCTCTGTGGTTTCTTTTTAGGTTGATCTCTTTGGAGGTATGATGACAAAAAATAATAAAAGAGAGATAAGCTCAAAATAAATAAGTACCTGTATCACAAGATGCGCTCATAGTGAAGAGAAACTCAGATCAAGCAAATCAATTCATTCATCAAGATTAGAGAAGAAACTCAACCACTAGAGAGAAGCATTATATAGTTTTTGGGCTCAGGGAGGCTGACTGGGCTCATGAATTGTGCGTTGTGCAATATCAATATAAAAGGGAACAACTTGAGGCTTGAGACTGAACAATGCACATTCTCAGTTGGGTAGACTGAGGGAAGGGACTGCACATTGAAGAGTCTCAATGGCCAAGGTTGAGGCTTGAGGATTGGCACTACTAATGCACAGTTGGGAAAGCCAGTGATTACACATTGTGTAGTCTTAGAGGCCAAGGTTGAGGCATGAGTCTTGAGATTACAAATTGCACAGTTGGGAGGGGTAACAATTGGTGAATATTTCACAAATTTTACTAGGAATGAGAGAGAAAACCTTTAGATCTGAGTGTTGGAGCAGGAAGGAATGTAGATTGGCTATAAAGTAAGTTAGATTAGTGAAAATCATGAGCCAGAAACACGCATGTAAAAGGAAAAATATATATGCACAAAATGATCCAACACCGACAACTACGGTAGGAAAAAGGAAAAAAATGATGCGACAATTGTAAAAACTAAACAATAGACTGAAACACCACTTGTACAAGCTATTAATAGTTAAAACACTAGCTAATATGAAAAGAAACAAGAAAAATGGCACTCATGAAAGCAAAAGTGACAAAAGTGATAGAACATGTGACAAAAGTGACACATCCAAAACTTACCCAAAAAAGGTGCCACAAACTAAGTTGAAAGCTCCTTGATCTCATTGGGAAGGCGAGAGATTGAAATTTGAGTGTGCAAATGAGCTCTAGAGTCATATATTATATCGTTGTAATCAGGTTAAGGTTTATGAGGTGCATGCCTAGAATCAAGGAAAAAATGAAACCTGTCTTAAGATTGAAAAAATAAACTTTGTGCCACTTGTCCATAATTAAATATTCACTCCCTATTTTTTAGAGATGAACACTTAGCTTTTTCCATAAATTTCCCATTCACACTGGCAGAAGTACTACACAATTCCAAGTAGCAAGGGATTATGCAGTTCACTACCTCAACGAATTGTGCAGTTTCTGTTTGAGAGATAGGGCTTAACACAATTCTTATGATCAAGGGATGCCTATCTTCAAGGAATGCATAATTCTGATCCTCAAGTCTTAGCACAATTTCCAGGGATAGTGGATTGCGCAGTTCCAAGAGGGAAGACCGATAATAGGTGCACGATTAAGGCATGAGATGGCTTGTGTTAGAAAATTCTTAGCTATGATAAAAAAACTTAACCAAGTCATCATAAGCATTGCATGAAAATATAAGTGATAACAATCAGAAGGAATACTTGATGACAGTGAAAGATAGGATCCTATGAACAAAAGGTAGGCTCCAAAATCAAGGCACAGGAAATTTTTTGGAAGGGTGTTATAATAGCTATAACACTTTGCGACACACGGGTAGAACTTGATGTTGGCATTATGATACATGTGTTGTACTTGATGGCACCCACTTGTAGCAGCACAACTCACTTGTATATGGTAACTAGATGAATCTACAGGAGAAATATCAGATCGGACAGAATGCATGGCAGTTCAAAGGAATCACTTCAGAAGTAATATGGAAAATTACAGTGTAACAGGACATTGGTATAGAAGAACAGGAAGATGGAACTTAGGTCTACTGATCAGAATAAAGAAAACAAAGGAAAAGGTTGATGTAAAGTAGTTTAAGAAGTATAAGCAGTTCCTCTTAGTCAAAACAACATATACACACTGGTCCACAGAACAAAAAGAGCGTATACATATACACGCACTCCCACAGGAGGAAAAGAGTGTAAATGTTGGAAAACCAAGGTTTTGGTATGAGGTATTTGGTCCAAGGTATTTTGGATCCAAGGTATTGGTCCAAGGTATTTGGTCCAAGGTATTTGGACCAAGGTATTTGGTCCAAGGTATTTGGACGAAGGTATTTGGTCCAAGGTATTGACCCTAGGTATTTGATCCAAGGTATTGGTCATAACTGGTTTTGGTCTGAGGTATTGACAAAGGATCTAAGTATATAAGGATGAGAAGATCAAAGGGCTAAGGACACAAGTAATGAATATCTTATGAAGTGTTAGATCAAAATAAAATATGCATGTTATGGGTTTTTTATGCTTTGCTTGATCTAGACTAAATATGCACCTGAGTGTTTGATGATGGAGGAGATATAATGATGGATCAAGATCATAATGAGTTATCACTTGTGATATGATAATGGATGGGCTAGATATGATTGCTAACACATGTTTCATCCTTTATATGTGATGATTTGGGTATGTCTGAAGTCAGGAATTGCAGCGAAGTTATAAGTAAGTATTTGCATATCTATATGTTGGTTCGCTTTGATGAAGTTTCATATACACGTTGGTTCAGCTCTTCCAAGTAGCGTATGCAAAAGAAAAGCCTGATGTTCCAGGATGATTGATCTATCAGATCAATGCTGTTGTTTTACTGCTATCTATCAATGAAGTCGTTTTAGATCTGAATGTAAAACTGAATGAATAAGGAGTTTGATATCTGATAGATTGATTGTATAAGTGAGAAGAAGTGATCTCTGTTGCTGCCTGTGTAAAGCTCTATAAGTTGACAGTAGACGTTCAATATATGGTTGGTTGGTGCAGACTTGATTCAAAATTTTATGTTTGTAGTAGCTTTGGAGGTATATGCGGGTTTGATAATGGAAGTAGCGAATACACGTAGTTTTGGTTTAACCAAGTAGCGTATATAGTCTAATGCATGGTTTCTGAGGTTACAACTAGTTCTGAATGATGATGCAGGTTTCTGGGTTCAGCACAGTGTTCTAGTATCAGTAATCTAATTGTTTAGACTAACTAAATGTTGGTTGATGCAGTTTAAGTTTAAAAGTTGTTGATGGGTCCAGTATGAAAATTGGATGAAATGTGGCCTTCAGATTATGGTGTTGTGTACCAGGAACATCCAGTGTGAAAATTTATGAAACGTGGTCCCTAGAGGATACTGAGGGTTGGAACCTTCGGTGAGGAAGTTGAAGCTTCCTACCAGTAGTGGCTAGTGATTTGATCACAGGGTTGGAGCTCCCTTCCAGTAGCAGCTACAGAACGAGTGAAGGTTGTAGCCTTCTATAGTTCAGAGCCTACGTACTAGTAAATATATCAGCTAGTACAAGAACTAGGGGGTTGTAGCTCCCTTCCAGAAGAAGCTAGAAAATGAGAGAAGGTTGTAGCCTTCTACAGGTGCATGCATGCATACTGGTATGAGTCTGAACCAGTACAAGATTATAAACATATTTTGTTATTATTAAAAGAAGACAGAGATGACAACAGCAGGTGGTTTTCACCCACATTGATGTTCATGTGTTTTGCTTATGTGTGATGGTTTATTCTGTTATTACTCCACATGGTTACTGTTTAATGTTTAATAAAGTATTGATGCACTGATTAAAGATCAGCATGTGATGAATTAACTGAATCATAAGTTCATTAGATATACATTGGTTTCCTTAAGAACAGTTGTGTGCACACGCGAGTTCCCTTCTTTGAAATAACATATATAAACCTAATTATGGAAATGAAAAAGTTATTGATTTGTAAATATTGATTCACCCCCCCTCTCAGTATTATTTCCAACACTTGAGCTCTATGTATGGGTCTAAATCTATAAACCAAATCTAGATCTTTAGGAAGTATTATTCATTTCATTGATTACCATATCTTCTTTACTTTGCTTGAGTTAAAGGTATAGTCCCTTTATTCTTTCTTCGGAGGAACACTCTCAAAGGAAAGTCAAAGTTAGTCGATTCAATTGGGGATAAGGAGTATATAGTTATGCAAGTTGGAAAGGATTATCATAGTCTTGGTTTTCATCTCTAGTGTTGCTCCATTACTAGTAGGCCAGGACAGTACCCTAGAGGCGTCACTTCAAGAACACAAACGTTGCTCCGTTACCAATGGTCCTTGACAGAAATCCAATGGAGTTGCTTGCTTCACCTCCCTGCATAGGAATATTTTCTCTTCTTTCACCCTTTATTCATTTATTTTATTTTATTTTATAGCATTGCATCAACACTTATTGATTCATGGGGCGAAAGAGGGATCCCAATTTATTGAGAGAAAATGAGGTTGTGTCTTTAGAGAAATATCTATACACCTCTAAAATACAGTCTGCTTGTTTAAGTTTCCTCCCCTCCTTACTCTAGTCAACTTAGTTGACAAGGTAGAATCAATCAAACATAAAAATTGATTAGAGAAGATTCAAGCATCATAATTCCACTAAGGATTTCTCTGAAAAGGAAAATATTTTCCTTGTGCGAATCATTGACTAAAAGAAAATACAAGGCCCATGGAAAGAGAAGGAATAAATAGAAAGCCAAGCATTGACAGTTGTACAATGTCCTCTTGAACTTCACCATGCTCATTTCAAAAGCAGAATATGGTCTCATGCAAAATTTATTACAATGGAAAGGAAAGGAAAGGGTGGGGAAAAAGTAAAGCAAAAGAAAAAAAAACTAAACTAAACTAACCCTACTCCTAAACTAACAAGGGTTAGGCCAGGCTTACGTAAAATTAAAATTCCAATGTAACCATTGAAGCATTTCTTGACCTACGGGTGAGGGAATCAAGACCAAGAAATATCATCAAGAACATCATATAACAAGAAAGATGAAACGCGACATGTGCCAAAATTCGAAGAAAAAAACCACAAGAAAAAAAGTATAATGAGAAAGCATATATTAAACATTCTGCTAATGCATCATGATGACTATACACATTGCAACAAACTATGATATCACAACATTCTTCTGAGCTTTCAAACTTAGAAAACATAAAGAAAGTGAAAACCCTATGTTTCACAAATGGGCTTGCTAGGTATGATTCCTCCAACCATTGAGCAATAGCATCATGAAAAACAGCTAAAGGATCGGGTGATTAAGAGATAGGTTCATTTACAACTTTCATGATCACCTAATGAGGATCCTTCTGAGAAAGCGTATCAATATGATCATAATTGGGACTAACATTAAAATAGTGACAATCTGACATAACCATTAGTGTAGGTTGAAGTGTCTCGACAACTTGAGGTAGAAAAATAAATCTCACATTAACACTATTCATATTAATAATTAGAGTATTATAGTTACTATTCTATATAATAATATTAGTAGTAATTAATATTAAAATATTATTAATTTAAAAAAAATATTGTTGTTGTTGTTGAAATTGAAAGAATAATGTAATATAATAAGGAGTATTAATCTATTGATATATTAATAACAATGTTAATATTAATATAATAATAATATCAATATAAACATTAACATTAGTATGCTATTCCAGTGGTTATTTTCTATCTTTTATATGCCAATCAACATATAAAAGAACTTCAAATCAATATATATCAACCACATTTACTAATGTAGTTATGCTAATATTAATATTATTAATATTAATATAACATATATTAATAAACTTTATACAATAAACATTAATATATATAACATTATAATAATATAATAAATTGCTAAATATGATTTTGATTTCATATGTATTAGAAAATATGATTAGCATGATTCCTATACACATTCTTGCATGGTAAAAAGTTAAACATTTCATATATTTACTTAATAGGATTTTTCAAATAAAGTATGATTAATGTATATTAAAAAAGCATGTTGTATATTTACTTATTTGATAAAGAGAGTATCATGCCTATATATTCAAGCTGTTTTGCGCATATACTTGCAATTAAGTTAAGAATATTTGCTAAAATGACATTGCAAATAAAGTATGATTTCCAATATATTGAAACTATTTTCTATATTTACTTACAACTTACAATTGGTTTAAGCATGTTAAAAAACTTATACAAACAAAACAAGGAAATAATTTTAAAATATCAAACTACCTCAGAACTTTGTACTTTATGCTTATTGCGCCATGTTACTTTGTTAAAAAATACATATACTTACAGGCTACACATAAATATGGTATTGCGTGACTGGTCCAGCACACATTTTTAACTTTTTTCCATGATTTAAATGAAGCAGAGACCAAGGAATTGTTCTGACTAAAATCTTACAGCAAGAACAGTTGTTTTGCTCCAAAACTAACGAACAATGTTAGCGCTGCAGAGGTTGAGGGATCTCCACTCTCATCAAAAAGTAATGGGATGCAATAGGAACTAATTTAATATAGAATTTAGCGCCGGGGAGGCGGCCTAGTCTTCGGGACTTCTAGTTCTGTTGCAACAGAGTTCTGTTAACACTTCACAAAATTCAAACCAACGTAGCAATTCACTAAACTGTTCTAATGTAGAAATTTTGTTTGAAGTGGTATTTTTTTCCTCCCATCAAAGTTATTTGTATACGATCCACAATCAGACAGAATATTGGGTAGCTGTTACTGTATAGCAGGATGCCTGCATCGATCTTGGATGATGCTCTTGCACAAAGTCCAATAGTAATTAAATAGCTTGAACGCTGAACAACGTACTCTGTCTTTGGAGTTGTCATTAACTTAAAGAAACGGACGGATCTTCATATCAGATCCTTGATTTTGGAAATCCCGTTTGAAGCAAAGTCCACGGTTTTGAAGATCCCTGAATTGGGATGCACATGGGATTCACTTATTAATGCAGTTGTCTATAATGCTTTTTGAGCTTTTTTGGTGGGTTTTTCTGGTCAAAAATCCAGCAGCAATTTATTGGAATCGCAATTTTGATAGCTATTTTCTGCACAATCAAAGTGTCCCAGGGGTTTTTCGGGGTGCTGAATCCAGCACCCAAATATACAGTTAAAAAACCATTTTAAGTGCAACAAATCAAGATTTAACCTCAATTTTTTCCATCAGATTCCGTCACCAAAATCTTCAAAAAAAAATCGAATTATAAACCACTCACTCCTTTATTAATAGAGACAAGGGAATGTTAATAAGATAATCATGTTTTAATAGTCAGGAGATTAGATCAGATAGAGATTGAGTAGGCGATATTTATGGCGAAAGCTAGTGGAGTACGGCAGATTCGACCGAACTCCTGTAGATTCTAATAATGCCAGAGCCCACTTGAATCAAAGCCGATGACATAATGCCTGCAAACATCCAGAGAGAACGTAAGGGAAATCAAGACCCACTGTTTCTGTGCGTTCACGGCCATTGGACATAAGAGACCACTTCAATCTAAGCCGATGACATAATGCCTGCAAACAGCCAGAGAGAATATAGGGAAAATCAAGATCCACTGTTGATGTGTGCTCATGACGATTGGACAAGTGGAGTGCCAGGGACTTAACAAGTTTTCACCATTCAAATTGAACTTCTTTCTTCAATCGAAACAAACATATCGTCAATAATAAAGACACATTCTGATCCAAAATCCCCGTTTTAGATTGATCGCATATTAAATAGATATGACAAGTCAACTCAGGAATTCAACCAATTTTGTTGGAGTGTTTCAATCATGTTTTTGAAGGTGATAATGGATTCAGCACTATCAAAAATTTATAGGGCACCCAAAATCTTGAAGTTTAACAACTTCAATCTGGATTTACAAAAATCCATGCCTTAATTTATCAAAATATTGCCAAAATTTTCATTTTTTTAGGGGCAAAAAAACAGTATGGCTATTAAATATGGATGGCGGTCATTTTTAGCATGAGTCTACCCAGTTTTTCAGAAAATAAAAATGTTTCGGTCTTTCTATTGATGGTGGAAATGGATGTGACATTATCAAAAATTCTGAGGCACCAAAAATCTTGAAGCTTAACAACTATAACTTGGATTTCCAAAAAAATCACAGAATTTTGTCAAAATTGTGCTAGAATTTTTATTGATTTCGGAGCCAAAAATGGTCCATGAGTCAGAATCAATCTCTTCCTCTACATATTTTTTTCAACTTAAGAACTCATTCTTGGAGCAGTTCTAAGGCATACATAGTCTTGCCTCAGATTAGACCACAAAACCTATGTGGATCAAACCTCCCCACCTGACTATTAGATCACATCCTCGACACACTCCTCCTCTACATATTATATTGAACTAGTTGTCCCTGATAAGTGCAATAATTTCTCCAGTACACCATCCTAGACGATCCGGGATGGTACACCGATGGTGATGCAATGCATAGTACAAGGTTGCGAGTTTACTTCGCCGCTTTCATATCAGTAGGGGAACATGAAAATTGGAATCCAATGTAAGAAATCTTGCACTGCATGCCCTACTGGATACAAGAACGTACGGTACATACATGTTTTCATGGTAATTAATTTATCATATTTTATTTTTCATAATACCTTTCATTTATGGGTGTAGTTTTGAAATTTTCACAACAAAATTTGGTCTGAACTGTTTATTATGATGATAGGGTTATGATGGTACAACATATATGTGTGGCAAGCAAGTCACAGCCAAACATCAGCAATATAACATTATATCCATTATATATGTGGGGCTAGAAGGTAGCTCGCTAGCTAATATCATCAATATAAGCACTTAGGTCAATACAACAACTCGGCTTGTAGTACCATATAAGATGGCCCGTCTGAACTTGCCCCCAAATTTCATGTGGGTTATTCAACCGTATGCCTCATAGTGTACATGTACATGTGCCCAACTATGTGGCAAAACCATGCAATGCACCATTGCAGCTTGCAATGGTCAAGTCACAAAAGTGTCATGCATATCTAAGGGCTTTACATCATCCCCACTCCATTGTCCTTTTCAACAACGCTTCAACCAACAAACTCAAGCCACCAAGTCACCAACTAAAGCATCAAAGTGGAAATTCATTTCTAAATCTCCAAAACTTCCTAATCAAACGACTCCATCTTTATGGGAAACCCTGAACATCTCATGGAACCATATGATCAATCACATCATGCCACAATTGTCCTCATTGCCCAAAGCAAAGATAACTCCCTCTTAATTATGTCACCAATGTCTCAAGTCGTAGTTGTCATCATGCTAACCACCAAAATTGTCTATGAGTTGAGCCATTGTGCTCACCACCAAAACTGTCAAGGAGTTGAGTCACTGTGAACCCTGCTACCATACTCCAACATAAATCGGTCATGTCTCTGTGCACAAGTACTCTCCATGCTTTCGACTGATTCAGTGATCAATCCGACTATAGTGCCCATCTCATGAGAGTTCACATCCTGACATCATCAATAGTCCTTTCTCCAACACTGTCATCACATACTCATCCAAAATACACTATCATCATTGCCCAAACTCCATTAAGATATCTCATCCACAATGTCCAAGTGTTTCAATTCTAGAACTTCAATCCATTCACACAACTATCTTGAGCAAAGGCACATCGTGCCCTATGATAGGCATCCAAATTAGAATCATTTCAACATCCATTCACCACTTTTTTGATATATGTTTTTTCCATCCATATATTGTAATCCATTTTCCCCACAACAATGCATTTTTGAACAAGGTACAATATTTATCTAATTATGTTACTTTTAGTGTTCATTCTTATGCATTAAGGAAAGGATACACCTTTTTATGATAACTAACAAGGAAAACATGCAAAATACTTCAAAAAGGCATAACAAATATCCCTAGAGGCATTGACGAACAATCAATTTTGGAACTCCACTGTGTCGATACAATACCTCTGTGCTAATGCTACACCTCCGTGTTGCTATTAAA
The DNA here is from genome assembly GCA_000404065.3 of Pinus taeda. Classification (NCBI taxonomy): domain Eukaryota; kingdom Viridiplantae; phylum Streptophyta; class Pinopsida; order Pinales; family Pinaceae; genus Pinus; species Pinus taeda. The sequence goes on along the minus strand of APFE030549637.1, from coordinate 64,230 downwards.
CTATGAGTTTTCCTTCAACATACAGATGTTGCAATAGTATTAGAGCATCAATGATTTAACACTTTATGTTGCAACATGACAAAAGCAACAATACTTCAACACCTTATACTACAACATGACTAAAGAAGCATTATTGCAACACCTTCTGTTATAACACATCTCGAGTCCCGATACTACAACACATCAACCATAATGACCCCTTTTCGCCTAATGAAAGAAAATACAAAGGAAGTTGATTCACCCAATAAGGAAGGATTGACCGTACGCATTCCTAACTCAAGTTCCTAATTGTTGCATTAGCTAAGTGAGACATTAGTTTTATATTTTGGTATTTTGGTTGCAACAAAGAAGGAACTATGTGAGAATCCAAGATTCTCATTGTTGTCCCTTGATTCCTTAATTAAATTGCGAAACTGAGATATTTTATAAGAACCCCTACTCTACTTGAGCTAGTGGTAGCTTAGAGAAGAGGATATTATTGAGATTGCATAAAAGTTTAGTGATCTTATTCTTTTTCATTTCCTGTGCGTGTGATGTGTTGATAATATAAGCATGTTGCAAGTTTAAAGAGTTCCTTCTCTAAGGAGGTAAGACCTTTCCTTAGTCAAGTACTACCTGTAGTTTTAGTTAGATTCAATAGGATATAATTTCTTTTATAGATTAGTTAGCTTGGTTACTTACCTTATTTCCTAATTGTTCATGCTACTACAACACAATTAGTAATTGCTTTGTTTTTGCGGAAACTCAATACCATTTTCTCTATTTTCTAATTAATTAGTTTTGTTGCAACTTGTTATATTATTGACCTTGTCTCCTAATGTTGCCTTGATTGACTCGAGCAGAGCTTTATTTTGTTTCTTATATTCTTGATTCATCTTGCTGAGTAAATATCATGTATTGCAATATTTCATATATTATTCAAGAGTGTTTCATTTGCATAGTTAATGAATGATCATTTTACTTGATCAAGTCACCTCTTTATTTCTTACTTGAGTATTTGTATTCTAGCAAAGTGATTTATCTCCTACTTTGTTTACTTTCTAGGAGAGCATGATTTATTTCCTATCTATGTGATTACTTTCCAAAAGGAGCGATTTATGCTTTTGCAAAAGTGTTTTAACTAGTATTTTAATTCCCACAGGTGTGATATTATTAATTTCTGCAAGTGTGAGTGTGGTATTTCAATTATGTAAGTGTGGTATTTCAATTTATGTAAGTGTGATATTTCAATTATTTCCAATGTAAGCCTTTCAATTCCTGCAACTACGATTTGGTGATTTATGAAAAAATATTAACATTCAACTGTGTCATCTTTAAATAGTACTACAACCTCATTGGCACTTATGTATTTTATTAGCATATTTGGTGCAAGAAAATTCACAAGTCCCATATAAACACCAGATTGATAATTAAATGTAAAACTTCTCAACTTTTTACTAAGATCTGAAAAGGTAATTATAAGATCCCTCATTTTTGGCATTGTTTCCAATGAACTATCAATAATTCAATAGTTGTTTGTTACCTAATCTCATTTAGCTAAAATACTTTTTTAGATTAGTGTGATGTGTTTTTCTTTAAGCGAATTTATTTTAGAAAGAATGTCTCTTTAATTTCCCATACACATGATTAAAGATCTCCAACTTATATTTGTTAGCTCTGCTAAAAATCCCCACAAGACCAACAATGCAAGATAATTACAACAGGAGAAACAACATGCTCAACCTCACATTTTTACTCCAAAAGATAGTTCTCTTTCTAAAAGGAAACCTAAATCTTCTATTTTAGAGCACAAAACCAGCATCATCCACTACCTCAACAGAGGTGTTATGTCCTAAATACCAACCAAATGAGTGGCCTCATTCTAAAAAATTATTCTTTCATAACTCTCCTAAGGAACGTTTAGAGGACAATGGCATTTTCTACAAGAATATGGCACATTAAATCTCCATAATGGAAGAATACTTAACCTTTGGATTCCCCATTCAAGAGATAAATAAGGAAAATAAAGTGAATAATATTTCACATTCAACCTTTCCCAACTTTCATGACCTATACAACGAAGATATATGCACCTTTCTCTTCGTTTTATGTCATTTGCATAATTTATGACTATGTATCATATAATTGGATAAAACATTTACCTGCCCCACTCAAGAATATTACATCACGTTGGTTCATGGATTTAGGAAGAGATAGCATTAACAACACTTGGGCACAAATGAAGAAGAAACTCTTGTAAAAGTCTTAAGATTATTGTAAGGATAACGAATGAAAGGAGGAGGTCTTCCTAATGACTCGGGAAAAAATGAAATCCAAGAAGGCTATGTTGAATTATTCAACTGCAATTTTTAATGAGAAAGATAAGAAGATTTAGCTCTAGAGACACTACTTTGTCCTACTACTACATGGAATTCGTGATGATTTCATTGAAATCCTAAATCTAATGGGTGAAGGAGATGTCTCCCAAGCATTTTGGGATGATAATACTAACATATTTTAAAGGTACTCTCCTCCAATATCAAATATTGGAGGAGGATCGAGAGACTTATTAGAGAAATCTAGTAAGACTGTAGGTAATGGATTCACTAGAGAAGAAATTAGAAACATTTTAGAATACTTCAAAACTAACATACTTAGGTCATTGAGTTTTGAGTTAGACACTTTACAAATGAATAAGAAGGGGAAAATTAGCTTTGACAACTTTTTCCCTCAAATGTAGGAGAAAGCACCCATTAAATGAATTCCCACTTGACCACTTTGAAGCTTGTGCAACATTAGTGAGTACCATTCCATAAGAAAATGTCCATCCATGTCTAGACTAAAAGTTGCATACTAGGAGATGAGGAACCAAAGAAATTGGGTTTTGTCTCCCAAAAACATCCATGGTATCCTAAATCACAAGGCATAGTTTTAGATCAATTGTAATATTATAATTATGTTGGTCTAACCCTTTAGTTCAATAGTCTTCTTCATAATGGTGCTTAACTACTCAACCATGGATGGCTCCCCCTCCAAACTAGTTTTAGCAACAAACACAGAGGAATCCATCCTTTGGAAGCCCCCAGCAAACTTTACTTCAACCACCTCTACCACTTCTTCCTTCTTGAAAAATGAAACCATCCACATTATCCCCTCCTTAGTCTCAACTTTCAACACAACTAAATCCTAATTGGAATAATGGTAAAATAGTGAAACTAATGCAAGTTGTTGAGCTTGCCACTAATCCCACTTACTCTATCTCTTCCCCAGGTTGTCATGCAATTCACCTTATGTTAGGGAAGTCTCTTATAAAAGAACTCCTCTAGTACAAATAGAGGATCTCAATGGGGATGTTCAGAATGAAGAACCAAAAGTAGTCAAATATCTTTAAGTATTAATAAATAATCAAGCTATCCCAAAACCACAAGCTCCTTCCTACCATAAAATATTGGATCAAGAAAAAAATAATACCTAGCCCGAGTTTGACTTCTTAAGATAACTCAAGAATGTGTGTGTTTACATAGTTGTTTCAAGCCATTAAAGGTCTTCCCATCTATTAAAAGAAGTTCTAGAACTATGTTTGAGGAGAATCAATAGAAAAATAAAGGATCCTCAAACTATACATGCTGTAGGATAATTAGTATACCTTATGTCATGTGGGGTCCTTTCCACTAAATACTCAAATCCTGACAGGCCAGATGTCAATGTGCAGATTAATCATACAATTATTCCAAACACACTGAACAACCTTCGAGTTGACATCCATGTGATGACACATTAAATGATGGAAGCCCTAAGACATTTAGGTCTTAGACAAACCCCCATAGTATTATGACTAGTTGGCTTTTCCACTAGTAAACTTGAAGGGTTTCTAGAAGACATGGTAATTTCTATAGACTCTTGGAAATACCCTGCTGATTTCATGGTATTATAACCCAAATATTCCCTAGGGGGTAATCTTTGATCTTAGGAATATCATATATAGCCATTATAGATTAATATATTGCTTGTAGGTAAGCTAATATGACCATTTCTTATGGGATGTCCACGAAGAAACTCACCCTTTATCCTCTAGAAAAGCCAACTATTGACCCAAAAAATCCATTTTAGGCTAATGGTGAGGAAAGTAATGAGGAGGCAATTTCTCACTAAGTACATATTGTAGATCGATATCTCACCCTCAAGAGAAAATTGAGGATGATGAGATTCACGTTTTCATAACCTCATCCTCCTCATATAACTTACACATTCTCACCCATACATTAGACCTTAAAGTCAATGCTTCTCTTGCCCCAATATATGCATCACAAGTCTCGTTTTGAGGAAGAGCATGAGCTCGCCTTCAAAACTATAGACATTAGCCCTAATAAATTATTGAAGATCGATACGGGGCTAATAGAACACCAAAAAGAATGATCGATTAAGGTTCTACAAAAGCATAGAGATGGTTTTTCCTAGGATTACACTAACATGAAGGGGATTCATCCTTATCTATGGACCCACCATATTTACATTGAGGAAGATTCGAGACCTGTTCATCAACCTCAGTCACAAATTAATTTGTCACTCCGATACATCATCGAAGAGGATTTATAGAAGCTTCTCTCAACTAAATTTACCTAACTTATTTCTAATAGCAAATGGGTCTCTCCTCTTGTTAATTTAAATAAAAAAAATGGAAAGTGGATAATTTTTGTATATTTTAAAGAACTCAAGAAGGCCACTGATAAGGACTACTTCTCATCAACATTCATAAACTAGGTTTTAGATACCTTAGTAGGGAAGAAATATTTCTAGCCCTCTATATTTTTTCGTCTTATCTCCTCTGATAGCAAGGATGAGACTATTTCATCAAACTGTAAGGTAGTCACATTGCTACCTATTGCAACAACCATACTATCCCACGAATTTGGTAGAGAACACAACAAACTGATGCACTTATCTTGAACTCAAATTTTTATATCAACAGATAAAAACTGGCTTACTGTTGAAAATGCAACAAGATAATGGAGCTTAGTGAAAAGAAGTCGCCTTCACTAAGTGGGCCCGCAAGCTATTTTTGGCGCAAAGTCTATTTTAAGACTATGTCTATTTTTAGACATATGGATCATGGTCTATGAGTTGCAGGATGCTATTTGTGGATGATTGGTCATGTTGGTAAAAATAGATGGACCTCTATTTTTGGACATATGGGCAGAGTCTATTTTTAGACTACCAGTCTAAAAATAGAATAGTCGAATATTATTAGCTCTTAATAATATTTGGACTATAAACATTATCTTATCCTCTTGGAGCACTTTAGTTCGAGCTACGGATGTGGCACATGCAACTGCCAGAAGGAAATACACTATTCTTATGGGTTATTTGAGCTATTGCATGAAGGACTTCAGTTAGAACTCAAGTGATTGAGTTTGGTGGAGTTGATTGAGGAGTTGATGGAGTTGTGTTCTGTTTGACTTAGTTGAACTAGTTGTATTTAGTCTAACTAACAAATACACTAGTGATGAGTGGTGTGAATTAATTATTAATTAATTCACTAATTATTAACCCATAAATCAACTAAAGAATACATCAGTTAACTCAGTGCATGGACAGTTCAGTGGAGACAAGTGTTAGAGGTGAGTGAAAGGGCAAGACAGCTATCAATTGTGACTATAGTTGTGCATGAGATTTGCACAATCAATGGATTGAGTATTGCCAATGAGGATTGCGTGGTATAGACAAAGGGAATACAAATTTGGATTTGATTCATTCAGATCTATTCTCATGCAGTATTGCGCAGTGGAGGCAGGCAAACAACGAAGGAGATTTGAGCCAGTGATTGATTCAGATCTGAGCTAGTTTGTGTGTAACAGGTGGAGATAGTACTGAGTACTTGTGAGGAATTTATACTATGTATTGCTACATGTTCTCAATCAATATAATATATAGATAGTTGGGGGTTTTCAGTTGTATTCTTTCCCCGGGTACATACTGTGTTGATATGTGTGATTGATGCTTCAATGTGCGCATGCGATTGTTTCTTAATTCCGCAAAATTGATGATCAACGTAGAGGAGGTTATGTATTATGCATGATTCCACAAATAGTGTATAATCAGGATAATCTCTGTGAATAAGTGTCATATTATTCAAAATTTCTACAGCAGGTACAGAACTAAGAGAATTAGACTGCGATTTTTGGGAAGAGGGGTCATCCATGCGACTAGAGGGTTACATTTGATTTTTTTCAATATTATGCCAATTTATGGGAGTCCAAATAAGTAAAAAAATAGTTTAACTCAGGGTTTGGGCACCTAGAAGGGTGGTTTAGCTCTTGGGGGTCCTGTAGCACTTGAGGGAAGTCAGTAAAGTTTTGGTGTCTTGATTCCACTTCCTTAACTGCACCTAGGAGGTTATGTAATGTCATAGTAGCCCTCAACTCATGTTTACTCTAATAACTCGATGAAAGTGGGTAGATATGAGAGGGGTGGTTGCAAGGTGGTATCAGAGCATGGTTTCATTCTCTTTGGGTATATATGATACCACATAGTGGCATTGGAGCTCCCAAGTTCAAGCACTTGAACTTGATGGGTAGAATGTGTCTCTCATGCATGCTAGTTATCTATCTGATTGTTATGCATGCATTATGATAGTCAGTATTTCAGTTTGTGTCATCATTATGCTAATATGTTGGTTGTGATAGAGTAAGAGAAGCAAGTTATTAGAGCAAGGATGTAGCGTTAGACCGCAGGTTAAAATCATATTATCATACAAGTATTGTATGTTTAGCATGCATGTATGTTGGTTAATGGTTGGTATATGCATTATGGTTATATACATGCATTTCATTCTATTGTTGTTACGGTTACATGCATGGTATATGTTAGTTGATCAATGTGGTCATATGTACATGTGTTTGATAGTTATGCATGGTGGGTAATTATTATTATATGAATTTCGATCATACACATGATGATTTTGGTCATCGGATTTAATATATTGATGTTACATGTATCGTGCTAATCTGGATTGGCATGTGCATATGGTTATGGTTATGATATTCAGGTATGATTTGCATGGAAAATTTTAGGGGCTAATGTTCACCCATTGGACTAATTTTCCATGATTTTTCCACAAAAAAGATTCACCAATTTTCAATTTTTATAAAAGACGATTCACCCAAATTTTAGAATAGAAAATGATTTTACCTTAAAAATCGCCAACATTATATAGAGACTATATATAAAATCATTATAAATTTGAATAATTTTACAAATATATCAACAAACATTTTATGGTTTGCATATAAGGGACTAGTGATATTCGCCAATGTTTTTAAACTTCAAGAAAATTTTCCATCCTTAAAATTTTCCTTGATGATTTGACATTTGTGATATTTTGTCGTACTAATATGAACTGATTTGTGTACATGTGATAGCCTCCCCTAAGATATATTGAGGTATGAGTTTGATTATGTTGTCTATTTGGTTTATTTAACATGGAATGTTTACAACTTGTTTGCATGCTTGATTAAGTGCATGATATGGGTATGTGTTTATAACATTGCATAAAGGAATGATATTTTTTTATGACGGTTGTACTAACATAATATGTGTTGTGACAAATGATATGCACTTGAGTGTAAGTGCGTGATAGTTGTAGTATTATGAATAATGACTTTGAGTTGAGTGTTGATTATGACATGTATGTTAGTCTTGGTAAAGCTTGATTTCAAATTAATAGAGATGATGATCCAGGTGGATGTTGGTAGCCACCCACCTATCCCACTTGGACCCCCACAACTGTCTCTTTCAGTTTTTCAGTTTCCTTAATTGTAGCACAATTTACTATTTTTAGTAGTTTTTCGGGTCCTGAACTTTTGGAGCCCTTTTTAGGCCCTAAACGACGTTTTTTGGGAAATTTGGGAGCAACATAGGTCCATGGTTCGATATTTCTCTTCCCAAAGTTGTAGTTCTCAGATAGATATTTCTAACAAGATATTGTGCATGTCAAACGGAGATCGTATGCCAAAGTTAGAACCCTGGGAAGTTGATGTACCAATTTACCCAAACGAGGCCCATAGTTTGGTGTTTCATCTTCTAGGGTTAGGTTTTTGTATGTTTAGGCTTTTCCATTATTTCTCAACAATAATAGGCCTTCGAGCCTCATTATAACACAGTTCAGATGCATGTAGCCGCCACATCTCTTCTTAGAGATAAACTACCATCGCCTTAGCTGGTTTATTTCCATTTATATTTGTAAGCATATTTCAGTATTTTATAGTAATGAAATGAAGCATTATTTCAGCTGCATATCCATATGTATGGTTATATATGTAATTTGATGCATTCCCATTTAAATCTGGATAAGTGGTATCAGATCAGTTTTCTCTTTCTCTATTTTTCTTTGCATGTCCCTAATGAGATCCGGATATAAGGACTTAGGGCTTGAACTAGTCGAACCTTTGTAAGACCAGCCTCGCAAATCCCAACGGCCTCCCATGGCAGATGAAAAGAAAGATGAGGGAGTAGGATATCCTATCAAAATATTTCTTGAAGAAGCCCTCAAGCGACAAAGGAATGAAATGAGGGAAAAATTTGCCCATATCCTTCAGCGGCTACCTAGAGGCGACGCATCGGCTTCCAACAACTACTTTGGAAATGTCACGTCCTTTAAGGTAAAAGTTAACTTTGAAATCCCCATATTTGAGGGTCAGATAGACGCAGATGCTGTAGATAAATGATTAAATATGATAGAGGGTTATTTCTCTGTTCATGATTTTTCCAGTCGGAAAAGGATTATTTTCACTCTTCTCAAAGTAGCACCGCACATCAAGGACTGGTGGGAAATATACTACGAGCAGAAGGATGAAAGTACGAGCTCACTATTTTCAGTGCACCCACTTGGAATTCATTCCAAAACATCATCAAGGAGAAATACTACCCTCTCAAAAGCTATGAGGACAAATACATAAAGTGGACCACACTGTGACAAAGAAGGGGCCAAGATGTGCCAGAGTTCACAAGCATTTTTCATACCCTTCGCACATAGTTGGGTATCAAGGATTCTGAGCAACATTTGGTACTCAAATACCGCGGCTGCCTACACAGGTACATCCAGGAAGAGATGGAGTTGTTGAACATCTCCTCGCTCGACACGACGTACCGATACACTTTCAAAATCAAGCAGAAGTTTAAATAGAAGAAGTGAGACTTTGGATCTGCGAATCCGAAGACCAAAGGACAAAGCCAAGGTGGGGTGACCGAAGACAGCTAATCCGAATTAGATCCGTGAAAATTAGCAAAGTGCTATGACTGTATCAAATCAGGAAAAACTTCAAAAAATTTATGAATAAAGAGCTATCAGGAAGACCTCTGGACAATGGCAGTTTGTAGCCAGCAAGGAACGACGAGGACCTCAGCCAAAGTGCATTGATCGAGGGCCATGGAGACCATGCAAGATGCAAAATAGCAGTTAGGAAGTCCAGATTAGAAAATGGAGTCCGTTTCTGATGCACGATTAGCACTTCGCTAAGCAAAACCCCTCGCGAAGGAAATTCCCCAAGTGCTCGGTCACATGGGAAGCCGGGAAACCATAGGGAAAGTGGTGAAGTGAAATGCAGGTCCCACACTCCAAAACCAGCGGAATATCAGAGGCACTTTGGGCGGTAAGTGGATTTGGTATGAGAACGAGTGATTCCATACATTGCATGATGTGTGTCCAGTGGATGAGAGAGAAAATCACCTCTCAATGCGGGCTAACGGTCGAGCAAGTCAACCAAGAGATAAGAACGAACACCATAGGATCTGGGGCTCCAGATCTGAGGTGGAGATTGCACCCGATGGAAAACCAGATTTGACAGGGGAATTAAGCCACGACATATAAAAGTTTGAAGTCCCATTTGACCACTGAGTTAGCAGATGAATCATTACACCACGTAACCGAAATACCAAACCATTGAGGAAGAGCTGGCATAGTTTATGAGAGGACAAGTGGCCACTTCCCTGTGAAACGTTGGCAATGACGCAGAGGCAGGGAACTCCAAGTGAACAGTAGTAGGCAATCCGAAGGGGTGGAAGAGGAAGCAAACAATCAAGGACAGATTGGATTTAAGCCATGAACAGACAAAGAACAAAAAAGAGGAAGAACCATAGAAGGGAACAGTGGAAAAAAGGGATGAAAGAGATAGTGAAGCAAGAAGCAAAAAATAGAGAGAGCCGAGTTGATTGGAAGAGTTAAGGCAGCATCGAGCAAATAGAACAAGGCTTGAGAGGTTCAAGCAATCCCTGTGAGGATATCTATTGGGAATTAAGCACCACATTGGACTCATCCCATTAAAGACCAGAGAGGTTGAGACTTTGTAAGGAAAGAGTCTATGCACTCTAGTGGCTTGGGGAATCCAAGAACCACCCTACTAAGTATCCTCTGTTTTAGGAGACTCAAGTTGAGCTCCTCATTGTAAATCTTTGCTTTAAAGACACAATAAAAGAAGGCCACCACTGAAAGCTGGACCGAAGACGTAGCCCTAGAGAATAGGGTGAACTACTTATTAATGTGTTGTATTTTTATATTTGCTTACTGTGTTTCTCTTACTGTTTTCCATTTTCCAGTGTTTGTGTATTTTGCAATCTGATCGATCTGTTTCCTTAGATAACATAGACACACACTAGCAAATGAGTCTGTAATACCTTCATTCATTAATTATTTAACTGAGATCACTCACGAGTGATTTTCAGATCAAGTGGTATCAGAGCTTTAGGCTATTAAGGTTAGACAAGCTTGTGTTGGATTTAGCTATTGAATGCTAACTAGATCAAATCTCAAATTAGGAGAAGGAGAGTTGGTTGAAACTAATCCTGAAATTGGGAGAGTCTATCCTCGGACGATAATGTCAGAGGAAGGTTCTATGGGGCCAGAGCCTCAATTCATAGATAGTTTCCGAGCCATAAAGTCCATGGTAGAAGAAATGTATAGGGACTTTAGAAAACATAAGGATGAAGATTCATCAAGCTCTAAACAAGACAAAGGAGAAGATGAGTCTCATTTCCATGACCACTCAAAAGGCAAAGGGAAAGAAGAAAGCTTTGTCACACCTCCTAATAGCCCTGAACACGAAAAGAAAGCATCTTTGATCAAACTAAATGTTAAATTTGATTTACCTATATATGATGGAGAGTTGAATTCAAAAAAGTTAGACAATTGGATTAGACAAATTGATGTTTATTGCAGAGTGATTCAGACAAGAGCAAGATTTAGATGGCAAGCCTACACCTTGGAGGCACTACCTTGGTTTGGTGGGAAGGCAGGACCCAAGCTGACATTAAAAGACATGGTAAGACTATCTATGTCTGGAGTGAATTTATTTCTGCAATAAAAAAGAAGTTCTATCCATTGGCCTACATGCAGCAAGCCATGATGAGCTGGTAAACTCTTCGATAGTTGAAAGGGAAAAGTGTGCAAGGGTACACTCAAGAATTTAGAAAGAGAGCATTGATTCTAGGAATCTCATTAGACTCACTTGAGACTCTGTTGAAGTACATTGGTGGTCTACACAACTACATGAGGCACATTATCCTCATGTTTAATCCCACTAGTATAAATGAAGTATCTGTACAAGCTACTCATCTAGAAGCTAGAGGAAAGAATGGAAGTCCAAAAGTTGGGGGATCATACCAACCTACTGCAAGCAAGAATAAGGAGAATAGAAAGAAAAAATGGAAAGCAAGGAAGGCTTCCTGCACTCACTATTAAAAGGATGGGCATGATGATGAGCATTGTTGGATTTTGCATCCAGAGCTAAGACCTAAGAAGTTCGAGGGCAAGAAGAAGAAGCCTGTTGCATCTATTCAGAAAGATTTGGGGTCAAACTCAGGAGATGAAACAACCATTGCAGCCACATGTATAAAAGGTAAGAATTCTAAAGCATCTACTAGTAATTCTACACAATCTACTATTGATGAAGAAAATAAGAGAAAAAGACATGAGCTTTTCCATATTCGAGTTATTTCCAAACATCAAAAGATTGATACTTTGTTTGATAGTGGCTCATAAGTAAATTTAATTTCTGAAGCAATTGTAAAGAAGTTGGGATCAATAACTACACCTCACAAGAAACCATACCCATTAGGAATGGTTAAATGATAAAGCACAACTACAAAGTGACTAGACAATGCAAACTCAAGTTTTCTTTTGGGTCAACATTTGTAGATGAGGTTGAGTTAGACATAATTCCTTTAGATATATGTGGAATTGTTTTAGGAATTCCTTACTTGTATGACAGAAAAGCTATTTTCTATAGAGCTGAGAACAAGTATATACTTGTTAAAGATGGAATCAAATACTTTGTAAGAGCTCATAAGCTCAAGAATAATTATACTCTCATAAACTCAGGGCAGATGAAACGAACAATAAACTCATGCAAACAATCTTACTAATGGTTGTAAAGGAAAATAAATCTGATACAACCAATGTATTTGAGGGTTGTAATGCGAAATAGCAAGTTGATTTAGAATGATATCTTGTTTCAAGAACCTAAAGGTCTGCCACCCAAAAGGGAAATAGTGCATGATATTATTTTGCAGCAAGATGCTCCATTACCTAACATTGGAATGTACAGGTTGTCCACTTTAGAGAACGCAAAATCATGAAGTAGGTGCAAGAGTTGCTCGAGAAAGGGTTCATCACACCTAGCACATCACCATGTGGGTCACCAATCGTTTTGGTGAGAAAGAAAGATGGCTCATGGATAATGTGCATTGATTACCGAGCACTAAATAAGATAGCAATAAAAAATTGTTATCCCCTTCCTCACATAGATGATCTTTTAGATCAATTGAAAGAAGTTGTTTATTTCTCCAAGCTAGACTTGCATAGTGGATACCATAAGGTCAGAGTTGCAGAACAAGATGCATGGAAGACTTCTTTCAAAACAAAGTAGGGATTGTATGAGTGCCTGGTTATTCCTTTTGGCTTAACTAATGCTCCTGCTACTTTCATGAGATTAATGAATGATGTACTCATACCTTTTCTTGATGATTTTGTTATTGTGTATCTAGATGACATTCTGATATTTAGCAAAACGTGGGAAGAACACTTAAAGCATGTTAAGAAAATAATAGATGTTTTGAAAAGAGAAAAAATTTATGTTAAACTCTCAAAATGTGAATTTGGAAAAACATATCTGAATTATTTGGGTCATATAGTAGGGGGTGGTGAATTGAAGATAGATCCCTCTAAGGTGAAAATCATTGTAAACTGGCCTAAACCCAAATCTGCTATAGAAGTTAGGAGCTTATTAGGAGTAGCAAAATATTGGAGAAAGTTCATTTCTAACTTTTCCTTAATTGCAGCTCCCTTACATGCTTTAACAGGATTGAACAAGGTGTTTCAGTGGGGAGGCAAACAGCAGAAAGCCTTCGACACCTTGAAACAAAAGATTAGTACAACACCTGTTCTAGCACTGCCTAATCTTCAAAGACCATTTGAGATCCAAACGGATGCCAGTGACTATGCCATGGGAGCAGTGTTGGCACAACATGGTAAACCCATATGCTATCATTTTGAGACATTTAATTATGCAGTAGTTAACTATCCTACATATGATAAAGAATTGTATGCATTAGTATAGAGTGTGAAGAAGTGGAAACACTACTTAATGGGCAAAGAGATAGTAATATATACTGATCATCAACCACTTCAATATCTACACTCCCAAACTAAGTTGCAACAATCAAGACACAATAGATGGATGGGGTTTCTACAATAGTTTCATTTAGTCAACAGATATAAAAAGGGCATACACAATAAAGTTGCAGATATGTTATCTAGACCCATTATAAATGCATCTAGTATACTTAAGCATAATTTTGTGTTACATGAGAGCTACATTGAACAATATGCTCAATATATAGAATTTAGAGATGTATATGCAACTTTAAGTCAAGGAAAATGAGTAGAAGAATTGGATTATCATGTAAAGGACTAACTCTTATACCATTGTGGGAAGTTATGCATTCCACAAACTGAAAGAGCAAAGATAATTCAAGAAGCACACACTTCTCTAATATCAGGTCACCTTGGGGTAAGTAAAACAGTTGCACAGATACAAATATTTTTTTATTGGCCAAAAATGAATGAGGCAGTTTCTAGATATGTAAGAGGGTGTACTATGTGTGCTAAAAGAAAGCCCAACAATAGAAAACTAGGCTTGTACACTCCATTACCAGTTGCTTCTCACCATTGGGAAAGTGTTTCCATGGATTTTTTTGGAGGATTACCTAAATCTAGGAAAGGTCATGATTCTGTATGTTGTTGTGGATAGGTTCAACAAAATGTGTATTTTGATACCTTGTAATAAACAGATTACAGTTGAACAAACTGCAAAATTGTTTTTTGAACATGTATGGGTTCATTTTGGACTACCCACTTCCATTGTATCTGATCGAGACACCTGATTTGTGGGGAAGTTTTGGTCAAGTCTGTGGGAACTGATGGACACCAAACTGAAGAAAAGCACATCCTTTCATCCGCAAACTAATGGCCAGACAAAAGTAGTCAATAGGATAGTGATCCAGTTGCTCAGGGGATATTGCAGCAAGCATCTTAAGCTTTTGGATGAACACTTATGTTATGTGCAGCATGCTTACAACAGAGCAAAACATTATTCTACATAGAGATCTCCTTTTGAGACCTGTTTTGGTTTCACACCAAGGTCTCCTGTGGATTTTGTCTTTGGTAAAGACACCACAGTTGAGGGACACAGTGATGTGGACAGGGCAACTAGGTTCATTGAACAAATCCAAGAGATCCACTAGGCAATACAGGAACAAATATAAAATATCCAAGCCAAATGCAAGGCAAGGCATGACAAGCATTGGATGGAGCATAGTTTCCAAGTTGGTGACCAAGTCTGGCTGTATATCAGCAAGGATAGGATGCAAGGTAAAAAGCTAAAGCCTATCAAGTATGGACCCTTCAAGATAGTTGAGAAGATTGGTAAGAATGCTTTTCACCTTGATCTACCAGCTTACATGCACATCTACTCAGTCGTAAATGAAAATTGCTTGAGGTTGTTTGAACCTTCACTAATTGAGGATCCCGAAGAGCAGATTCAATTGCATTCTATTGATGAACTACTACCTGAATATCTTAATGAATTGCATGAAGGCAGTTCTGGACAAGAAGGTAAGGACAATGTGTAGGGGAGATGTTGAGTTCCTCAAAGTTGGGCTCAAGGGTTCAAAGTCAAGCAGTGCAAAGTGGATAGAGATTGGACAAGTGAGACAATTGTACCCTCACTTAGTCGATGCTTCAAAACCAAATTTTGGTGGTCCAAAAGCTTTTTTAGTGGGAAGGCCATGATCCGAATTGGATCCATGAAAATTAGCAAAGTGCTATAACTGTATCAAATTAGGATAGACTTAAAAAATTTATGAACAAAGAGCTATCAAGAAGACCTCTGGACAGTGGCAGTTTGTAGCCAGCAAGGAACAATGAGGACCTCGATGAAAGCACATTGACCGAGGCTCATGGAGACTGCGCAAGACGCAAACTGGCAGTTAGGAAGTTCGGATTGGAAAACGGAGGTCATTTATGATGGCTAGGGAAAACCCCTCGAGAAGGAAAGGCCCTGAGCGCTCGGTCACATGGGAAGTTAGGAAACCGTAAGGAAAGTGCTAAAGAAAAAGGCAGGTCATGTGCTCCAAAACCGACAGAATATTGGAGGCACTTTGGGCAGTAAGCGGATTTGGTAGGAGAACGAGTGATTCCATACATTGCACAACGCGTGTCTAGCAAATGAGAGAGAAAATTGCCTCTGATCATGGGCTAACGGTCGAGCAAGTCAACTGCATGATAAGAGCAAAATCCGTAGGATCTGGCGGCTCCAGATCTGACGGCAGAGATTGTGCCCGATGGAAAATCAGATTTGATAGGGGAATTAAGCTGCGGCATATAAAAGTCTGAAGTCCGATTTGACCGCTGAGTTGGTAGATGAATCATTACACCTGTAACTGAAATACCAAAATGTTGAGGAAGAGCTGGCACAGTTCGTGAGAGGACAAGTGGCCACTTCCCTATGAGACGTTGGTGATGACGCAGAGGTAGGGAACTCCAAGTGAATAGTAGCAGGTGATCCGAAGGGGTGGAGGAGGAAGCGAACATTCAAGGACATATTGGCTTTAAGCCATGAATAAACAGAGAACAGAAAAGAGGAAGAACCAGAGGAGGGAATAGTGGAAAAAAGGGACAAAAGAGACAGTGAAGCAAGAAGCAGAAACAGAGAGAGCTGAGCTGACCGGCAAAGTTAAGGTAGCATCGAGCAGACAGAACCAAGATTGAGAGGTTCAAGCAATCCATGTGAGGATATCTGTCGGGAATTGAGCACCACATTGGACTCATCCCATTATAGACCAGAGAGGTTGAGACTTGGTAAGGAAAGGGTCTGTGCACTCTAGTGGCTTAGGGAATCCAAGAACCCTACTAAGCATCCTCTATTTTAGGAGACTCAAGTTGAGCTCCTCATTGTAAATCTCTGCTTTAAAGACACAATAAAAGTAGGCCACCACTGAATGCTGGGCCAGAGACGTAGCCCCAGAGAATAGGGTGAACTCCTTATTAAATGTGTTGTGTTTTTGTATTTGCTTACTATGTTTCTCTTACTATTTTCCAGTTTCCAGTGTCTGTGTATTTTACAATCTGATCGATCCATTGCCTAAGATAACATAGACACACACTAGCACATGAGTCTATAATACCTTCAATAATTAATTATCTAATTGTGATCACTCACGAGTGATTTTCAGATCAACAATCCGTTGAAGCCACAAGAAAAGAACAACACCATGAAGTGAAAGAAGGACACAGGAAATTGGTGTGAGTTCCACAAGAGCCCCACTCACAACACAAGTGAGTGTTAGACCAAGTAGTCGCTAGTGACTGAGTTGAAGGCTTCAAAATCAGATGCATGTTCTGACCCTGAGTTAGAACTCAACAAGGGGAATGGCAAAGGGAAGCAGATCATTGATGCGGAGCCCAACACCATTGTTTCCACCTTCGAGATCCAAAAGAATGAGCCCGAAGATCCAGAGGAGGGGGATCGAATTTTCCACTCACAAATGTGGGTGAAGGGTTCACCACTATAATTCATTGTCAACAGTGGTAGCCAAAAGAACCTCATTTCAGCAGAGGTCGTGAAGCGGTTGGGACTACCGACCATACCACACCTGCAACCATACAGCATCGGGTGGCTTCATGAAGGACAAGATCTTCGAGTTTGCTAGTAGTGCCACCTTCCCTACAGCATCAAGGCCTTCACAGACAAGTTATTATGTGATGTTGCACCTCTGGATGTTTGTGATGTATTATTAGGCCAACTATACTTATGGAGGCAACATGTTGTGTATGACTCAAGGCCTTGCTTTATTATTATTTCTTTGGGTAATTAATTATACAGGATATCGGACGTAGCCCCACCTACTGCCACCTCTTTGATCTCTACTAAGAAATGAAGTAAGATCATCTCACAAACTAGGAAAATTATTTTTTGTCGGGTTCACTTCCAAAGTAAGGGGAAGATCCTAGCCACATCCATGGCCCTTGAAAAGGGTCCCCCCAAGAAGCAGCAACAACATATGGATACGGTCATGAAGGAACACATGAACATCTTCTTCCCACCCATAGAGGTACCATTGCACTATCAGGTCAAGCATTCATTCGATTTGACCCCCAAAGCACCTCTACCCAATGGGCTGATATATCACCACTCCATTTAGAAAAATGAAAAGTACAAGAAGCGATATGGTCCTTACACCAATATCAAGGTTGTGGGGAACAATGCTTTGGAGTACAACATTCCCCCATTCCTTTGCTTCCATTTGAGTTTTCAATGTGGACTGCCCTCTACCATTCTTCCCACCAATACTGGACACATCAAAGATTGCAGAACAACGCACCAGGGACCAAGCTTAGCAGATGGAGGAACTTAACACAATGGGGACCATTGATTCCTAAGGGGGGAGGAGTGATCTAGGTGGATGTTGGTGGCCAACCACCTATCCCACTTGGACCCCCACAACTGTCTCTTTTAGTTTTTCAGTTTCCTCAATTGTAGCACAATTTACTATTTTTAGCAGTTTTTTGGGTCCTGAACTTCCGAAGCCTTTTCGAGGCCCTAAACGACATTTTTTGGGAAATATGGGAGCAACATGTGTGGATGGACTGACGTTGCTTTTCCCAAAGTCATATTTCTCAGATAGATCTTTCTAACGAGCTATTGTACGCGTCAAACAGAGATCGGGTGCCAAAGTTACGACCTCGGGAAGTTAATGTACCAATTTACCCAAATGGGGTCCACAGTTTGGTGTTTGATCTTCTAGGGTTAGGGTTTTGGATGTTTAGGGTTTTCCATTGTTTCTCAACAATAAATAGGCCTCCGAGCCTCATTGTAATACAATTCATAGGCATGTAGCCGCCACATCTCTTCTCAGAGATAAGCTACCATCAACCTAGCTAGTTTATTTCCATTTCTGTTTGTAAGCATATTTCAATATTTTATAGTAATGAAATGAAGTTATATTTATGTTGCATCTCTATATGTATGGTTATATCTGTAATTTATTGCATTCCTGTTTAAATCTAGATCATATGATGTCTTCATCTTTGGAACATGTGATTGACATGCATGAATAGTTGTTGAGTGACATGCTTGGTAATTACATGGAAAGGTAATAGTTGATATGTTTATATAACTAGCAACAAGGTGATGTGATAGTACATAGTAAACCTCAATTGTAGTAAAGAAAACAATAAAACAAAGGAATTGGGTGAGATTTCCTTTAACTATGTTTTGAAACCACAATTCCAAATGAATGGGTGCTTTACATGAATACAGGAAGTCTTCTTAACCTTGATTTCATCTGACATTATGTGGATATATGTTATATTCATGAAAATGTATTTCACAGGTATATTAGCTAGTTTCTAGTTATAGTTGGACTTGTCAAAGGAATTGGAGTCCCTCGAGATATGGCATGGATGTGTTCAGTTACAAGGAAACATGATTGGCAAAATAAGGTAAGATAATTGGTGTATTGTTATATTTATTTATACACTGACATTTGTGTTTCTATGGAAGTATGATGCAGGGGATTACATAACAAAATAGACTTCCATGAAATCTTAAAGAAGCCTCGGGTTGAGCTTTCCCTTGGAAACTTTGGTAACACATGGGGTTGAGTCATGGTGTATGTTGGAAGTCTCGTGCTTTCAGTTCTTTGTGATTTGTTTGCACTTGAATTGTAGTTTTGTTTATGTTTAGTGCATGGACATACTACTTTGATTGTGGTGTCATATTGCTATTGTTTTTTCATGGTTTTCTTCTGGTTTGCTTCTTTTTCTTATCTTTTATGTTTTTAAGGCCTTGGGGATTGGTTGGGGAAATATAAATTTAATGGAGCTCGGAAAGAGCTGAATGAAACCCAACAGGTAATGTAATACTAGGACGAAGCTCAATCCATGTAAAGGGTGACTGAAGGCAAGAATATGACAACTAGTTGTTAGGTGGATAAGTCCCTCTTGCTAGTGGGATAAAACTCCCTAGATCCTAAAAGGAAACTAGAAACAAATAAACAATTGAATGACTCTTTCCCTAAACTTATTTCATTTGAATTGTGAATAAAAAGACGGTGAATAAGCCTCTTACCTATTTGAAAAATGTTTGATGAAGATCCTCTGCTCTGTCTCAATGTAGCTTCTCAATGCTTGAAAATACGTGCAACCACAAACATAAGAAAGATCAGAGGCATATGCGACATAAAAATTCAACAAGCTTAATCTAATGATCAAGGAGATTAGAAAATGAAATTGCCTTAATGAACACTCAAAGATATATAAACCATTAATCATTTTAATAAGACAATGCAATGGAAAAAAGGATTCATTTGTATTAATCAAATATAAAGAAGAGCCTTACAACCTTTGCTTTGATGTCATGAGGTTCCTCCCAAATTTCTCTAACCCTCTCCTTAGATCATAAGCTTTCCAATCTCAAACTAGCAGCATAAGTTTATCTTCTCTGACCTCCTCAATCCCTCTGTCCTCTCGTCAATTTATAGGCCAATAGGAAGAAGTTCCATATCCAAAAGAGGAGGATGAGATCCCCTAATTGGGGGATTATAGTTCCTTGAGGAAAGGGAATTAGGTCCATGATCTGAGGGGTTTATCTCGAATATATATGACCTGAGATATTTTAGTTGGGATATATTCTCCCAACAATGGTTCTAGATCTAACTTTTTATTTTTACTTTTCTTTGATTCACATGCGCGGTCCACAATGGTAGATAGAGCACAATTCTGTGATGTTCTCAGTGATAAGTTCAACTAATGTACAAAATCTTCTAGGAAAAGTGCACATGCCATACTTAACAAGGTATTCAAGTCTTTTTCCCCAAAATTCTCATATTCTTCAAGGGGTTTTTGGTTGTTTGACCTCTAAGGGAGTTCAATGAAACGTGTTCACGGATAGCAAAAGATCCATTTAATCGATCAAGTGTCATGGTGACAAAATGATGTGTAACGGATTTCCCCCTAAAGTGCGAAGTTTGTATAATAAGTTTTTAAAAGATTGAAGCGATTTATCATCCTAAATATCGGATCAGAGACAATGGTCAGAAACCTGCAAGAAACATTCAAAGATTATGATGCAAAAGTATATATATATATATATCTATATCTATATCTTCTATATATATATATATATATATATATATATATATATATATATATATATATATATATATATTATATATATATATATATATATATCACGGAGGTAGGTATTCCCATACTTAGAGTAAAGCTAACTCAATGAATAAATACAGAAAAAATCAAGAATCATATGGATATTAGATACAGTATGGACGCAACCATCTGTTTATGAATTTGTCTACATAATTATGAATTTAAAACTCCTCGCAACCTGAATTGATGAAACTAGATGCAGGGTCTTGATTTTCATCTTCTCGACCCATAGTAAGAATCTAACCATGCGAGTGAATGTTTCGAAGTCGAACATGCTAGAAACCAATTGCTTCCCAGTCAAATGATGTGAACCATTAACAAGCATGAGAGAAACCACCAATAATGATAATGGCTTTCAAGGTACTCTCAGCACAATCTATAAAGTGTGAATAGGTGATTTGAAGTCGAACACTCATAGAATTGTTCGATCGAAAGCCAATGATGAGAACTTGTTGTTGAAAGTGAGAAACCTTCCATTGATGCATGCAGGCTTCAAGGTACTGAATGTTTCTAGATCAACTTTCTAGATAATGAGTTGAAGTCGATAAGAAGTGACCCCTCGCAGGAAATACTACAACATGAAAGCCTACAACATGAAACACAATGTCAAGTTTTGAAAAATAGTTTTGCAAGGAATGACTCAGGGATGGCTGACGGGTTTGAAGGCTATAATTTGCAAAGGAACATCAATTGAGGTTGAACTTCTCTTGAACACATAACGACACAATAATTGACTTCACAACATTTGAGTTAATGATAATGCTCAAAACCCGCTAACGACTTTCAATGAGGTTCGATCAATTATATGAAAAATGGATTTCCCAACCCAGACATAAATGTGACAGAGTGTCATGTTCAAGAGTGATATACTGCCTTTATGATGAATTTACAATGAACACCTTTTCCCAATTTCCCCCCACCATTATTGGTAAGTACCTCTTTATTTTTTACAAGCTTGAGAAGGATAACATATATTTGTCCTGTAAGCTCATCCTTCAAATGAGTCCATCAAAGTATTTTTAATGAACCCTAAGAAGGAATGGTTCGGTCTCATTATTCTTAATGAGTCTCGTATTGTTTAATTTTTATGAATCCAGTAAAGGAGTAACTCAATGTCATTTTATTTTAAGAGTTTGAAAAAGACATAGAAAGGAAACTCATTCAGTTATTTGACCATAAAATTTTAATGATCCTAGAGAAAGTAAAGCTCAATGTTTTTTAGTTTTAGGGAGTCAGAAGAAAAAAATAAGTAAACTTTGTCATGTTCTTTTTCGTAAATTTAGTCTCTTAGGTCCAAAAAAGGATAAAATAATACAAGAGAGAACTCTATTGACCATAATCAGTCAATGTATACCTTTTTCGTAAATAGTCCAGTTTAGTCTGTAAAAGGGGTAAACTTATATTGAGTGGATATTGTTCATTTACTTTTACGAGTTCAAACAATCAAGTGCTTGACAATCTTGTCATGTTTCGAGCGTCTAAAAAGGGCTTCAAAGAGGACTCCTTGGTTTCACTTTTTGTAATTCTTAAAGAGCGCGAAAAGTGACAAAAGTATACTCATGGTCAAAATGATTCGTTTTCACATTGTAACTTGTTCAACACATCAAACTCAAAATTAATTATCATAACTGCTCAATATTTGGGTAAAAACACTGAAAATTTTAACTTTTAAAAGGTCTCAGGCATAAGAATAATATTTTAATCACCCAAAAACTTTATAAAAGTTGTAAAATTAATTTCATTTTCACCATGTGTTTTTTACCCATTTGGAGAGTAGAAAGAGGGATTTTTACCACCGAACTTCCGAAGTTGATTATGAACAAACTGGTGGATGAAATCTTGAGCCGTTTCTTCCAGGTAATACATTTATTCATTATCTCTATTTTCATTCATTTATTTTTTATTTTAGGCATTCATGCGGATTTTTGGGAGGGTTTCATTTTCAATATTGCACCCTCAGACCTGCACGAGAGCTCTTCATCAGGTCCGCGCACGTCGATAATTTTTTGCCTAGTGAAAAACACGACTTGCACAGAAACTCTCTCGAGTTTTTGTGCAAATGTGCTATGTTTGCAAAAGAGCGGCCACACAAGCATCGTGGGCTATTGAAAACACTGAAATTTTTCTTCCAAAACTTCACAATTAGTTTTAAAAGTTGTTCTAACTCCCTTTAATTGTTATTTCAAGACTATTTGATCATTCAATCATGGAATGGAGAGAGAGAAAACATGAAGACCAAGATTCAGTTGCTTTAGATGATCCTGCCACTATGTAGGCTTTAATAAATTGTAGCCTATACAAGTATTGGATCATTCTAGGGATGAAATCTTAGGTAGAGCTAATGACATGGTTGTTACAAACATGGGATGTCCAGGACAAATGTTTTGTGATTGGGGATCATCGCATCACTATTGTTGATGATGACATCTATTTCTTGGTTTGGATTTCTCATGAGCCTAGGTATTGCAACAATAATGCTACAGCTCCCAGGGCTACCAACTTTAATTATCAACCCAAGGTTCGTACAAACTTGGAGGTGACAGTGCTATATGCACAAGTAGAAGTGAAGGTCCTACATGTTGTCACTGTTTTTCTGGTAAGAGACCCCAGGGGTTCCAAGCCAAACTTCTATAGGGTCAGAAGAAGTTTAATTCTTTGATGGAAGGAGAGAAAACCTATTCTACGAGAGAGCTACTCTACTACAGTAATGAAGAAAACAACATGAAATTCTAAACTTACACCACAACCTAACTAACCAATTAAACAACTATGCTAAGAAAAAATGCTAAATTAACACTAACCTAATGCTAATTATCTAAGTTACAGAAGTAAAGAGCATCAAAACTAGACTAAGGTCTAACAAAGAAACTTAGGCTAAATCAAGTTTCAAGTGGAAAAAGCAATTGGAGGTCGAAATCAGTGAAAGGAGGACGTGAGGGAGCAATAGTGCATAAGAGCCGATGGATCAGTCAGGTGAAAGGAAAATGAAAGGAGAAGATTGGATCGTAGGATTTTATGTAGATAGATGGGCAAACAGGGTTAACTAATAAGATGAATGGTGGAGATATTATCGTGAAGGCTTAAGTGAATGGATGGACGAACAAGGGAACAAAGCAGATGAATGGCGAAGATCATGTCATGAGGGATTAAGTGAGTAGATGGACGAACAAGGTTAACTAGAGATGAATGGCTGAGATCTAATCGCACGGGTGAAGTCAAGAGATGGATGGTGGAGATCATATCGTGGGGAAAAGAAACATGCAGAAATGAGGGAGCGAGTTTCTAAGGCAGTAAGTAGTTTCTCGCGCACTCTTCAAGCTGTAAGAAATATTTGGAAATTTCATGTGATTAGCCGTACCGCATGACACGTAGCACGAGAAAACCACTTTTCAAGCATGCTCTCGGGCGGATAACGTTCATGCACTAATCCACATGAGATTGCGCGATAGCCGTTGGATCAGGTAGGGCTGATCAATGGTGGAGATCAGCCAAGCCAGTTGGCAATCGGGTGAAGCGACAGCTGTCGGATCATGCAAGGCAGATTGACAGTGGGGACTTAAAGCTAATAAAGTAAGTGGTGGACTACACACGAGATGGCAGTTGGAGAAAATAGTGAATTAGGCGGTGATTGTGAAGGGTTTTTTGTGATCAGATGACAAGGTTGAGATGCATGAGGAACATGCTGAAGGTAGTTTCAAATGAAAATGACAGAGAAAACTAGTGCAGGTGAACAAATAACTGCATTAAACAACGAACTCCATAGCCCATGCAAGATCCAAAGACCTGTGTTTTTGGTGTTACTGAAGGGTCCCTTCCTCAAGTCATGGTCCCTGAGGGAGGAGATTAGGCCGAGACACCTGGGCAGAACCTGATAGTGATCTTTTTCCTCCAACTAACCTGTGAAATGAAAGAAGGTATAAATGAAAGTAAATTACAACAAATGAAACTACTGAAGCAGGTGAATAGGAAAACCATGCACAATCTATGCTCTATTTTTGTAATGAAAGTGCAACTGCTTAAGCAAATAAATAGTGAAAACTATAAGGCCACTCAAGCAAATGAATAGAAAACAATGAAACTACTTAAGAAAATAAACAGAATAGAACTCTATGCTAGCATACATATACAGTAAAGAGGAGTTGTGGCTGCTTGGGTTGGGCCCTAACCCAGGTGTTTCACCCCTCAAAGTTAACTCAGAGCTAGCTTAAACAGAACTCATTCTTATTAGAAAAACCATGGATTACAAAGAAAGCTATCAAAAGTCTTTGCAGCTCAGAAATAAAACAGAGTTATACAATAGAAGTTTGAATCCTACTGAGGTCCTAAGCCTCTCTATTTATACATTTGAAGTCTCTAACGACTTCCTTACCATTAGGGAGGCTTGGCCTATAACTCAAGAAAAACTGGTTTCTGTCCCTTTCCCTTGCTCGATTGTCTTTTAGTCTTCAAAGTGATGGTTGTGTGCACTCTGAGCTGATGGTGGAATATTCAAATGGAGGGGTAGTAGATGAGGAGGATTTACCTCCTATATTTACTCTCCCTTATCCCATTCGAGTCTTTACCAAGGTGTTTTCCATAGTTCCATGTTCTTATCCTTTATACCTACATTTCTCCTTGCTTTTGTCTTTTATTCGTGCATTTACATGTACATTAGACCACAAAGCCAAACATCCAACTCTAACTCATTTCATACATAAAATATAATCAAAAGTATGCAATAAGTTGTGAGAATAGTTGGTTTGACTAAGCTAGGAGGTGAATTAAGGCCAATTAAGGACCATATAATTACTCAATGATGAGGCTCATTATCACCCCCTACTTAAAGTGTTACTCATCCTCTGAGCAACTTAATCAATGTCCATGTCCTTCATGCCTCTGGTAGTCTCTCTGACATTCTATGCTTCTGTTGTAGTCTCTTCTTCTTGTTTATAGAAGCTTGTTTTCCTTTCTACTGCTTGCCACTGCCTCTTTTCCTCTTCTTCTTTTCTCCATTCTAGCATCCCTAGGAGTAGTGGTGGACTGATTTTTAGGCCTATCCAATTGATCTTCGACCTTTGAATTGATTTATTATACATAAGTGTCCTATTGAGTGCCTATTTCAACCATTGAGGGGAGTGAAATTCTCTGATCTTCAAGTTGTGTGGCAGGGTTTTCCATCTCCTTTAGCAGGTATGTATATTATCATCTCTTAGTAGCCTAAACATATCCTCAAAATGTGAAATTGCTTGCCCTTGAGCAGCAACATATCTAAGAGCCAGCTGAGGATCATTTGCAATTAGATTATGGGTGTTGAATAGGGCCATGGGATTTGATTTTTCAGCTCTGATAAAAAGAGGTTCATTTTGCTCTCTGGTCAATATTCTTTCATCTCTGCAACCCTTGACTTCTCATGGTTCATCCATGATGCAAAAACCATTAATTGTAGATCTCCTAGCTCTACATTAGGATCCCAAATATGCATGTATGTGAGGTCCATGTTGTGCAAGTAAAACTCAGCCATTGTGGCCATGTACTCTAGTGCAATTTGATCACAAAGATCAATAAAATGACTGCAACTGAAATGGCATGGTGCTCCTTTGTGCTAGGGTTTTAATTTGAAATTGCAACCATTGTTCTTTGACGCAAAGAGTATAGGATTTAGCTAGCATCCTACACTGGATGGCCTCCAAGGAGGGGCTAGCCATACATGCTAGCTGGTTTTCCTTTTCCTGTAGTTGTCCTCTCTATTTTTCTTATATTCTTCCTTTTTTGTTCTTTCTCATCTCCATTAGTTTCTTCGTTTGTTTTGTCCTCTTGTTTTAGCATCATCCTCCTTGTCTTCTTTTAGCATGTTCCTCTGTATTAGTTTCTTCTTCATCCATCTCATCCCCATCTAGCTCTATATCTTCTTCTTATTCTTGTTTTGCCTCCTCCTCATTGATAGAAGGACTAATATCATAGGTGAGGGTTTTAATTTCATCCTCTGATGGTAATTTTCTAAAGACTGGCCGTGTTATGGGGATATTGAGGCTTTGGAGGGCATCCTTAATGAGGATCCTGATAAACCCATGGTGAACTAACTGTTGGGAATTTCCTTCCTTTACTTTGTTGTTGGAGTCTATGACTGATTGCATCAAGAAATAGGGTATGCTAAGTCTTTGGTGAATTGGTGTTTCTACCCCAAATCTTAATTCTTCAAGCATTCTAAAATGGTTTCCATAAGAATATTGTATCTATGGACTCTTGCATTTTCTTTTGACTTATTAAACAATTTCCTTTTTTCCACCTTTTCACTTATAAACCAACTACCTCTTAACCTTTACAAATTTTGATAAAATGATGCATATGAGTGAGTGAGTGGGATACTTACCTGTGGTCTTGATGCCATGCTACAATTGTCAAAGATCAAAGGTGTTGTTGATGGTCATTCTTCTTCATCCTATGTTGTATGTTGATGGTTTATTAGTTTTTGCAGGTGTCTATGACTGAAGATCTGATGTTGTTGCTGCTGTTGTGGAACTCTTGGATCTGATGTTGTTGCTGCTATGGAGCCCCTAGATTTGATGATGTTGCTGTTGTGGAGCTCCTAGATTACCACTTGGCAATGTTTTGTGTCTCCCTTAGAATTTTTTGATCATGTTGCTGGATGATGCTGTGAGGATGATGTAATGAATGGATAGAGGGAGTAGGAGTGTATGTGGACGCAGGGATGATGGTAACGGTTGAGGTGATTTTGTTAGAAAACACAAACTTCACCTGAATTGAAGCAATGAAGTGAAAAACAATAGAATTATGGAGGGATGCATGGTAAGGAGTGGAGGAGATGAATATATGTGAGGTAGGGTTCCCTTTGGATCTTCTCTTTCCTCTTTGCTTGTCTTTTTCACCCACCTGCAAATAACAATTATGTTTTTTTCTTTTTTTTTATTATTATATTTAAAAAACACCTAGGCTGCCTCAGAGAGGTTTTCACCCTAGATATCTACCCTAGGCACCTCAAGGAAGGTTTTGACCCATGGATCTTCCTACTCTTTTTCATTTTTTCTCATCCTTGGGCCACCTCAAGAGGTTTTCAACTCAAATATGGGACTCAGGTGCCTCATGGAGGTTTTCACTTGAATCCTTATTATTTTTTCCTTTTTTAGTGACCTGATGAGGGAGGAGCTGGAACTTGCTCTACCATCATCAGTGTCTTATTGATACTATCAATGAACTATTGTTTAAAAATGAAATAATAAATAAAAAAATCGATGTAGATAGAGGATTTAAAGATTCAAGATCTCCAATGAGATTTAATGGAATTCTTGGTGATGGTGCATTCATGAAGTGGCCCACATTTCTAGAGGGGTGCGTTGAGTGAGAGGATTCCCATGTTCCCTATTACCTTATTATACTTTGACATTATTCAGTGAGTAGGAAGAGATTCATGAATCTAGTAATTATTTTAAAGTGTTTCTTCTAGACAATATTCTTTTAATAGGTGGGGGTATTTGGGAAAATTTCACGCCTTATCATTGTTAGAGCCAAGTTAGAGATCTTGGACTCCATTCAAGGTTTCTCTATAGAGAGAGAAGGTGGATACCTTGGTATATCATCTATATTCAACATGACTAGTTTGTGGTGAACTATTAGAGGATGATGTATGGATGATTGGGTGTTCTTGTAGTTTAGTTTATATCCCATTGAAGTAGGTCGCATTTACTTAACACCTCTTAGATGATGTTCTTTCGATAGGATGGTGTGGATTTTTCCTAACCTCATGGGTTTGTTTTGTTCAATAAGGTAATGGCTACATTCCCTAGCTTTGTGGGGATGGGATACTTTAGGGATGATTTGGAGTTGTTTTTCACCTTAGAGTTAGGGTATTTTGTTTTTCTAAATGAAACAACACCAAGTGACATGAAGGCATGTTTATTGCATAGGAATTTCACCTTCTTGTTATAATATCTCACCATGTTCATTCACAAACGGGAATTTTAAATTGTGAAAAAATGTGTTAATATATTATAGGTATTAGGTGGAGGGGGTAGGGGTGATGTGCAATAGTGCGGCTTTATAGGTATTAGGGGGTATAAAATGATGTATTTGGTAAAAATAGGGATTATTTTTATTATAAAGATGTATTGGGAGAGAAGTTAAACAAAAGGATTTTGGGAGATTATATCAATATCTAGTGAGGTTAGAGGTATTCTTTAATATCCCACAAATACAAGTGCTATGACATAAGTTGACTAAATAAAGACCTCATGGTTTCTTGAAGAGGTAATTTGGAGTTTTCAAAATTCATATAATAAGTGATTTTTGTGGGTTGTTGAATGCTATGTTAGTTCCCATGGGTATGCATTATTGGTGGGATGGTTAACAATCGATATACCACTTGTGGGACCATGATTACTGATATGAATTTGAAAATAATCCATGAAACCTATGGAGATGCATTCCTTAGCAGAAGCACAAATTAGGTTAACACATATGGAGCAAAATTTTGTGGGTAGATCAAATGGATTAGTCTTAGCACTTATGGAGAGAAATTCCTTGATGAGTTTGTGTGTATCAACTTAGATAATTAAGGAATAATGTCCTCGGTAAAAAAATTACAAATTGATTTAGGTATAAGGGGAAATGGAGTTAGGTTACTTGAGGGTATATGTTAAATTATGGTATGTTCTATGCTTAGAGTAGTTTACTTCTTTCACTTTTATTAGCCACTGATTAGCAATCAAAACATAAAGTAAAATGCAGATAGAACATTAAATGATCAATAGAAAACAAGCCAAGACAAGAGACACAAGATGTGGTATCTAGCCAGGGACAAACCCCAATGCGGGGAAACCCTTTGATTAAATCTTATTTTATCTTCAATAGTTCAACATAGAGAAATAGTACAATGTAGAATTCTGAAATTTTATAATAGCAATAGCAAAACCCTAACCAACAAAGTCAAAGTTGGTCAAACAAGTCAAATTTAACCTCCAACCAGCTTGGTCAATATCCTAGTCAACTTGGCTTCCAACAGCACAAAGATTCAACCCAAAATAGTCTGAAATTACACTCAAACTTTAGTCAATGCTAGATAGATCTGCGGTCAACCTTTTGAAAGTCAATGTTGGTCAAACCTGAGGTCAGATCACCTCAGTTTGTGTGCTAAAATTTGTGGCCTGCCAAGGAGAAGTAACCACACCTATTTCGTAGTTAAAGAGGAGTCCACGTTATTCAACACTGGTCAAAGTACCTTCCTGTAGCCTTGGTCAAACTTGGTCAACGCAGCCCTAATCAGAAATCTGTGTCTTCCTTTTTCAACCACACTTGTGAGAGAGAGAGGCTCATCTAATGCATAGGAGAGAGAGAAGATGAGTGACGAGATGAGTTGCAAATGACTCAACCTCTCTTTTATTTATATGAAACATTGGGCATGTGTGCCACACACTTAGCTGCTAGCTAACCTTGACAATTTGTCAAGTAAGTAGAAATAAGTTCATATCTCCATAAATACTTGTTGGAATCAGATGATATTTAGATCAATCCTAGACCTCTCAATGAGAGGAATCTAGGAAAATTCTTAGCAGCCACAAATAAGGTGACCCACATGGTGTTTGTCCCTAGTTTCCAATTTTAACACTCCCTCTCAACTACGGAGAACTCCATCTGTAATCCATCTGACCGCCGCTACTATCCCAGCCATCAAATGCACTACCCTGCATAGCTTGGTATTGCTCTGCTCTGCTCTACTCTACTCTACTTGAACAATGAAGAAGAATAAATGATCGAGGATGTATCATGCCATCCTCCACTAACCTAAAGTCAGTCTTAGACTGTGTCATAACACTCTCATTGATCCCAGATCAGTATCATTGATCCCAGATCAATGGAGGTCGTCCTAGAATAGGGAGTACGATAGATATAATGATGCATCCATCGATAGTACTACTATGGTCCCTAACCTCATTGATAAGATGAGAGGTACTTCCCATGAGTCCCAGACTACATGGGTAGGATGCCTCGATAGGAGAACTAATCATCCTATCCACAGGAGAACGAATCATTCTGTCCAATTGACGCCATGGAGAACTAATCATCCTGGCCCGTAGGAGAACTAATCATCTTGTTCCATACTCACCACAGAGAACTAATCATCCTGGCCCACAGGAGAACTAATTATCCCATTCCACAGTCACCATGGAGAACTAATCATCCTGGCCCACAGGAGAACTAATCATCTTGTTCCACAGTCACCACGGAGAACTAATCATCCTGGCCCACAGGAGAACTAATCATCATGTTCCATAGTCACCACGGGGTGTCATAGGGGAAGGTTGAACCTTTCACCCTGTACGTAGTGCACCACCAGGGGATGGTGAGTCACCCTGTGGTCACATGTCACTCCAAGAAGTACCTCGCGGCTCCTGGAGATCCCAGAGCTCACTACATCATACTCGACCCTCATAAGAGGGTCTTTGAATGACACCAAGTCGTTCTAAAAAATTCAAGAATTTGACCTTTCCTAGGGGCTTTGTCAAAATGTCAGTGACCTGTTCATCTGTACTGATATGTTGGAGCCTTATTTCTCCCTGCTGCACCATATCTCGAATATAGTGGTACTTGATATCGATATGCTTGGAGCGATCATGGAATATGAGATTCTCTGATAAATGAATCCCGCTATGGTTTTCACACAAGATCACAGTGGTATCCAATGTAAATCCAAACAGCTTAGTGAAGAGCTTTCACAACTAGACTGCCTCACAGGAGGCCATACTAGCAGCAATGTACTATGCCTCAGCAGTGCTCAAAGCCACCGACTTTTGCTTCCTGCTCATCCAAGATATCGAGGCAGATCCCAAAGAGAAATAACACCCTGAAGTGCTCTTTTGGTCCACCACACAACTTGCCCAGTAAACATCGGTATATCCAAGTAGTCTCACATCTTCGGTAGTGTATCTCACCCATGAGTGATTGTGCCACAGAGATATCTCAACAGATTCTTGGCACCAATCCAATGTGAGTGGTGAGGCTCAACCATATGTTGACTGTAAAGCATATATCTAGATGGGATTTCACCATGAACATCAATGCTTCGATGAGTTGATGATACTCGGTAGCATTTCGTAAAACAGGTCTGGCAACACTACCACTTAACTTCTTGAAGTCAAGCTCCATTAGGGTAGTTATGGACTTGCAGTCCATCATGTTGAATCTCTCCAATATCTTCACCACATATTTTCCTTGAGATAGGAAAATCTCCCCTAGCTTTTGCCAAACTTCTAGTCCTAGGAAATAGTGCACCAGTCCTAGGTCCTTCATCTCAAACTCAGAAGCCAACTCCCTATTACATTTGTGAATGAGAGGGTCTACCCTTGTTAGAAATAAGTCATCAACGTACAACACCAATATGAGAGGATTGTCATCTTCAACCTTAAAGTAAAGGTTAGGGTCTGTTTCACTCCTAGTGAATCCTAGCTCCATCAAGTAGTTATCGATCCTTTCATACCATGCTCGGGGTGCTTTCTTCATCCCATAAAGGGGCTTCTTCAACTTTCACACATGAGATTTTGAAAAGTGTGCAACAAGAAATGCTTGTTGAGAATGCAACAAGATGATGGAGCTTAGTGAAAATAGTCGCCTTCACTAAGTGGTCCCGCAGGCTATTTTTGGCACAAGTCTATTTTTAGACTATGTCTATTTTTAGACATATGGATCATGTCTATGGATTGTAGGTTGTTGTTTATGGATGATTGATCAAGTTGGGAAAAAATAGATGTACTTCTATTTTTAGATCACAGCGGAGTGCCTGCTCAGTCTAAATATAGAACAGTCAAATATTATTAGCTCATAATAATATTTAGACTATAAACTTTGTCTTATTCTCTTGGAGCACTTCAGGATGAGCTACGGATGTGGTACATGCAGATCCCAGAAGGAAATACGTGGTTACCTATGGGGTGACTAATATTTGCATGCAGGACTTCAGTTAGAACTCAAGTGAGTTGAGTTTAGTGGACTGGAGGTGCAGTTGATGGAGTTGTGTTCAGTTTAGCTTTGTTAAACTGGTTGTATTTAGTCTAACTGGCAAATGGACTAGAGATGAGTTGGGTGAATTAGTTATTAATTAATTCACAAGTTATTAACTCATAATACAACTAATGAATACATCAGTTAACTCAGTTGCATGTCAGTGCATGTTCAGTTCAGCAGGGACAGGTGTAAGAGAATCAGATTGCTATCAGTTGTGACTATAGTTGTG
>APFE030549637.1:0-29334 GCA_000404065.3 Pinus taeda | reverse complement strand
ACCTTGTAATGCATTGACTAGAATTACCACTCCTCAAACTATCAAGATAGAAGGGCATATCAAGAAGAAAAATGTAATAGTGTTGATTGATTCGGGAAGTACCCATAATTTTATTCATTATAAGATAGCCAAAGAATTGAATTGCTTCCTATATCCAACACCAAAGTGCAAAGTGATGGTGGAAAGTGGAGGAACCATAAATTGCTCAGGAAAGTGCCATAATATCAAGCTATCCATGGGAGGATATGTATTGAATAGCCCAATGCTTTCCATTCCAATGGGTGGTTTGGATGTTGTACTAAGAGCCCAATGGCTACAATCCTTGGGTATAATAGCTTTTAATTTTCAAGAACTTTTCATGAAATGCTCTTCAAAAGAAAAGGAAATTGAATTAAGGGGTATTGTAGGGAAACCAGGAAAGATAATCATCTCTAATGGAATGACAAAGCTTCTAAAGAAATAACAACGAGGCATAATTGCACAATTATGTTCACTAGATGTTTCCACTTTGGAATCATCTATTTCTCCAGATCTCCAAATAGTCTTGGACAATCATTCCAAGGTATTGAGACTCCCAAAGGTCTCCCACCTATTCGTGATCATGATCATGCTATTCATCTGATTCCAGGAAGTGTTCCTCCAAACATCAGGCCGTACAGATATCCCTATGTCGAAAAGAGTGAAATTGAACGTATGGTTGCAGAAATGCTAGAGGCTGGTATAATTCAACCTAGTCAAAGTTCTTCCTCCGCCCGAGTAGTATTGGTTCACAAGAAGGATGGATCATGACGCATGTGTCTAGATTATAGGGAGCTCAACAAGCTCACTATTAAAGATAAATTTCCCATTCCTATCATTGATGACTTATTGGATGAATTGCATGGATCGACTTACTTCACAAGTTGGATCTTCATTTAGGATATCATCAAATCATAATGAAGACTAAAGACATTCCAAAAACAACATTTAGAACTCCTCAGGGTCATTATGAACTTTTGGTCATGCCTTTTGGCCTTACTAATGCACCTTCTACATTTCAAGGTAATTTTCGTTAGTATTTTTTGGTGATATACTAATCTACACTAAGTCTTGGAAGGATCATGTCCAACAAGTTGACAAGGTGCTCAAACTATTGGAGGAGAAACAATTATATGAAAAAATGTACAAATGTTTCTTTGGAGTACAAGAGGTGGAATACTTGGGTCATATTGTATCTCATGAAGGTGTTAAGGTAGACCCTAGCAAAATTAAAACCATTAAGGAATGGAAAATCCCCACATCCATAAAGCACCTACGAGGATTTCTCCGGTTGACTAGGTATTATCGCAAGTTTGTTAAGAATTATGGGAGAATGGTAGCACCTCTATCAACATTGTTGAATAAATATGCATTCTCATGAACTCCAAAAGCAACAAAGGCCTTTGAACATCTTAAACAGGTAATGTACCAAGCACCAGTCTTAGCTACACCGGACTTCACAAAACCCTCTATTGTGGAATGTGATGCCTTAGGAAATGGAATTGGTGATGTTTTAATGCAAGAACAAAGGACCATTGCTTTTGAAATTCATCCAATCAAAGAAAAGTATTTACACAAAGCTATTTATGAGAAGGAAATGTTGGCAATACTACATGCACATAAGAAATGGCAACCGTACCTAATGGGAAGACACTTCAAGGTAAAAACAGATCATGATAGTCTTAAATACTTTTGGAACAAAGATTATCTTCAGAAGAGCAACAAAAATGGGTCACAAATATATTAGGCTATGACTTTGAAATCATCTACAAAAAAGGGAAGAAAAATGTTGTGGAAGATGCACTTTCAAGAAAGGATGAGGATGTGGAAGCATTTCTTTGTGCCATTTCTATTATCCAACTAGATTGGATAAACGAAGCAAGGGATGAATGGAAGAATGACGAGGAAGTGTGGGAACTCATTCAAAATATACAACAAGATCCCAGCACATCTAATAAATTTAGCTAGAAAAATGATTCATTATGGTACAAGGATCAGTTATACCTATGCAATAATTCACAACTCAAACAAAACATTCTTAGGGAATTTCACACCTCTCCCTTAGGAGGGCACTCAGGATTTCTAAAAACCTACCACAGGGTGAAGAAGGATTTTTTTTGGGATGGCCTTAAATCAGATATTCAAAATTTTGTGGTGAAATGTTTGGTTTTCCAAAAAAATAAAGTTGAAATAATTAAGACCCCAGGACTATTACAACCCTTATCCATTCCAAGCCAACGTTGGGAGGAGGTTTCAATGGATTTTATCACAGGCTTACCCAAGTCCAAAGGAAAGAGTGTTATCATGGTGGTTGTTGACAGAGATACTAATTATGCACACTTTTGTACATTATCTCATCCATTTAAAGTGATTATAGTTTCTACTACATTTATGGAAACAATTCAAAAGCTACATCGAAACCCAAAGATTATTGTAAGCGACAGAGATCCCATTTTTACTGGAAATTTTTGGATAGAATTATTTTCTTGTGTTGGGACTCAGTTAGCTCATAGCTCATCTTATCATCCTCAATTTGATGGTCAAACTAAGATAGTAAACAAATTTTTGGAAGGATATGTTCATTTTTTTGTATCTGATAAACAGACATAATGGGTCAAATGGTTACCTCTAGCTGAGTGGTGGTATAACACTTCCTTCCATACTGCAGCAAAAATTACCCCGTTTATGACACTTTATGTATATTATCCACTATCCATCACATCATATTTAAGAGAAAATTCTAAGATTCAAACAATGGAATATCACATCAAGCATCAGCAACAAGTTCTCCAACTCTTAAAGGATAACCTTACCTTGGCGCAGAATAGAATGAAACAGCAGGCAAATCAACATCACAACGAAAGAAGTTTTGATGTAGGTGATTGGATATTCCTACGGCTAAAACCATATAAACAAATGTCCCTCAAGCAAGCTAAGAAGGATAATAAATTATCACCAAAGTATTATGGTCCATACAAAGTGTTACAAAAGATAGGTATTATGGCATACAAATTGGAACTTCCTGCAACTTCTCGAGTGAACCTAGTTTTCCATGTTTCATGCTTAAAGAAGGTTATAAGTGACAAGATTCCTATTCAAACAATATTGCCAGAACTTGATGAGGAAGGAAAAATCATATTGGAACCTGAAGCAATCAAAGAAACAAGAACTCGATAGCTATGAATTTGATCAATTTCAGAGTATCTCATCAAGTGGAAGAACTTACTCATTGAAGATTCCACATGGGAGGATGAGAACTTTATACAAAATCACCTAGAACTACTCAAGCGTTGAGGACAACACTTTTTTGAAGGAGAGAGGCATGTTAGGTCCCTAAAATAATAGTGATTCCCCAATTACTATTGTCATTGTATCCAAGAATTGTTCATTTTTGTAATGTAAAGGAGGTTGCCCCCTCAAAGAGGCTGAATTCTAAGGTGTTGATTTATCTTTTTATCTTTTTGTGAGTTGGTTTCCTAACAAGGAACCAAAATTGTATGACGCTACTAGATGTGTTATGGTAGTTGACAATTTATATTAGGATGCGGAGTAGTATCTTGGACAACTAGGAAAATTCCTAGAGGAAGACAAGCTTAGAGTTGTTGCTAGATATTTAACAAGGAATGTGAAATTGTGGTATAGGACTATGACAAAGGACATTGTTGTTTGTCACATCTAGGATGACATCACTACATGGGTAGAAATGAAGGAAGTTTCTTACATGTAGTTTGAACCAAGGGATCAAACTTGGAATGTGGGGACTAAGTTGGGGAGTTTGAGACAAAATGGTAGCATACATGCTTACATTTGTGAATTTTCAAGTGTCATGTTGGAGATCAAGGATATGTCTGATCCAGATAGATTGTTTAACTTCATAGTGGGATTGGAGACATGGGAAGAAATAGAAGTGATAAGATAGAATGTTTAGAGACTTGCAGAATTTATCACTATAGCTCTTAGGTTTCTATATAAATGGGAAGAAAGAAGGGAAAGTTCAAGGTGGTGATAAAGGCAAGAAGAAGGAAAATAAAGGGAAAATGAAGCCTTCAAAGGAAGATGGACTGAAGTAGAGCACTTTGGGGAAAGAGAAGAAGTATCTTTCACAATGTATATGTAGAGAGGATCATATGGTGAAGAATTTTGTGTTGAAGAAAAACTTAACTACAATGCAGTAGGAAAAGAAGTCATCTGTAGGAGCGATGCAGGTTTTGGGTGCAACGTCTTTGAAAGAAGCTACTCAAAAGCATGATTGGAGTAAAAATCGAATAAACTATGTGAGGACAAGTGTAGGTGGGAGACAGTAGGTTTCTTTGATAGATAATTGTGCTACTCACAACTTCTTGGGGGAATATGTAGTGCAGATATTGAATTTGCATTGCTCCAATCCTTATGTCCTTCAAGGCAGTGAAATTTATTCGAATAATTAGAGATGTTCTAGTGAAGATCAAATTTTGGACCGTGAAGCTTGAATTCACCATCATTCAGTTGGATTATTATGAGGTTGTATTGGGACAATATTTTATACTTGGATAGATATTTGTGCATGTACCACATTTGGAGTCATTGTTCATTCTTTTAGGAGAAAAACCTATGATTGTTTCGACCATAACAGCCATTTTAGATGGAAGTTCTAGGATTATAGTTATTCATGTGGAGGAGAGAAAACTTATTGATGAGATCATTAGGAGGTTGGATCATGTGGATTCTACACTTCTATGATAGACAAAGATGATGATTGATGTGGTAGAGAGGATTTCAAGTCTTGTTAGGAAACCTAAGAAGGTTGATGCTAAAACTTCAATATTCGAGTATGTTGACTTTGTTGACATATATAATGAGGATGTTGAGTTGATTGAAGATCACCTTGTTGATGATGATGGAGCTAGAAAAATTTCATCTATATTCCAGGTTGAGGTTCAGGATGATGAGACTTGGTATAGATGAATAAGCAGAGAGCTTGAGGAATCTACTAAGATAGTTGGAGTAGAGGGTTGGCCTAAGGATCCAGAGTTGGAGAGATTGATTGAGGAGAGTGAGGGTAGGATAGGTTCTTATCCCCCTTTGTTGAGGTACATTGCAAACATGGATGAAGGATTCATTCAGGAGAAGGAGGACCATTTCTAGGATTGGATAAAGCCTATTTGAGAGAGAAAATTATATATTTGGGAGGTAGAATTGGAGTTTGAAGTGGTAGTTCCCATGGCTACAACACTTCATATTCTTTTTGATCCCTTATGGATGGGCTCATCGTCAATTTATCAGGGTGATGAGTGCAAGAATATGTGGAATTCCTAGTAGAGGTACTTCCAAATGAGTAGATTTGAGATGCTGAGTATGTGTAAAGATGTTCGAAGGACATGGAGGATGTCATGGTGATTTCATTTGTTTAAGTGACATGAGTTGTTGTGGAGTTGGATTTACGATGAGATTAGATAATTAATTATTTGATGACACGAGGGGATTGACACATGGCATTCTTATAAGAGCATTCGTAGAGTCATATGGTTTAGTAGTGTTAAGGGATGAGAATTATTTACATGATTTAGACATGTGGGAGGTTCTTTGATGGCATGGGATGTTAATTTGGTGAGTTGTCTTCTTAAGGATGCAGTGCCTTTGGTGATGGATGGATTTCTAAGAGGATTTAATTGTTGAGGATGAGAACATCTTTAGATTGGGGAGGATGTCAAGCCTTTGAGATTCAGTGCTCTCGAGTGCAACTAGTTGGATGCGATGAGTGGGAGATGAGAGAGCCATTGCATGATTTGTGATTTTTGTGTGATGTTTTGGGAGTTGTGGCATGAGGATACCAAAATAGCCCAAGGCGCCTAAGTGAGCATGAGGTGCTTGAGTCGGAATGGGAGCATCAAGACAACGTGCCCGAGAGTCATGTGAGCCTTCCTGAAACACCTAAGGTCGAATGGAAGGTGCTCAAGTTGGCCATAAATGTGCCTAAGTTCACGATTGTGCTCGAACTAGTCTTAATGCATCTAGGATGGAAGGAAGGTGCTCCTCCGATTAAAGTTCCCAAACTGGAATGAGCATGCCTAGAACGAACATGCGTAGATGTGGAACAAGTTGGCTTGAGACCAAATGAACACTTGTGCATGAGATGGAATGAGTCAAGCCTACCAAAATTAGGGATTTCCTAAATGAAGTGTTATAGAAAAATTGTCGTCTAAGATCACTTCAGTGCCCAGTTGAGATGGAATGATTCAGTCTGAACACACAAACATATGTTTGAGTGCACTATAGAATGACATAAGTAAACGATGGTATGAGTAGAATGAATACAAAATGGAGGTCGAATGGAACACAAAAGAATGAGTTCATACAAAGAGTAGGCCTTCACATGAGGAAGCAAGAACAAGTTTGGAGAAAGACTGAACAAGATTGAAGTAGAACCCAATGAGGCAAGGAGTTGCACAACAGTTCACTCTACCCATAGGGTAGATTATAGTTATTCCAACTAAACTAAGATAAGAGTTATAGAATGGACCAAAACAAGTGATAGTTGAACACGAAGAGATCATGAAAGAAGTGTCCTAAGAAGAGGGGATTGGTTTTCTTTGGAACTTGATTCAGGGAAGCAAGGGTTATTTCCATCATATATTAAGGAGGGTTGAGGGCTTTGATATTATATAGCTTGCATCATTGTAAATCAAGGACATTTTTAGATAATTTGAAGAGAGGATGAGGGATCCCATTTCATATTTATGGTGTATTGTGTTTTGATGAAATATTATAATTCTGTGATGGAATATTGTAGCATACTCTCTATATGTGTTGATGTTATAATTGTAGATTATCTATGGTGAACATATAATTTTATTTAAGCATTATACTAGTATTAAAATTGAATATTGGATTATGTAATAATATATCTTACACATAAATATGAAGCGTAATTGCTAGAAACATAATCCAAGACTCAAGTACTCATAACTTAATCACAACCATTGTGAATAGCTTTGTTGATACCACACGATAAAAAGCATTGGCACACCTTAACTCAAGAATGCTCTAGAGTATGACAAAACCCCTCCCACATATCTACTAACAAATACTTAACGAGTAAATTATATTAAACCATTATAACTTTATTCTTTATAAAAACAAAAGTATTTATTCAAATTTATAATTATATTTAATTTATTTAAAACTTATTCTCTTACAAAATTTCAGATTTACTACGCAAAAATAATTAAACCATATAAATTCAATTTTTTTATAAAATCATTATTCATTCAAACTTTATCTTAAAAAAAATATTTAAGTTAAATTATATGGAGACCGTTAATCAAACAATTCCGTTAATATATGAATCCAAAAAATATTCTTTTATAATATAGACATAAAGAATATTTATTAATTATATGCAGATGAAGTTTGTCTCAATTTTAAGATTGATTTAAAAGTAAATGGGTTAAAACTATGAAAATTTCGATTTCGAGTATATAATTCTTTAGTATATTAATTGTAATGTTTTGATTTTTTTAATGATTTATATTTATTGTATTTTTATTATTTAAAATAGTATTTAAATAATTTATTTTTAATTATTTAATTTACAAATTTAAAATTCAATTATAATCTAAAAAAATATTACATTAAGTTTATTTACATTTGACGACTTTTAAAACATGGTGACTCATTACATGACTTATATACATATATATATAATATTTTTTGTTTATTTGTGAATGCTAACATCATGAAATCGGTCTCAAAGTAAACTTATTTAAATGGAAGGCCTTCTCTTTTGGGATGACTCCTAATTTTCCACATTTCACCTCTCATAATCACTAAATCTCATATGGCTTTGACGGTATAAGTGCCTATACTCTTGTCTACCTTAGGGTAGTTGAAGCACCTCGGAAAGATTA
The DNA here is from genome assembly GCA_000404065.3 of Pinus taeda. Taxonomy (NCBI): domain Eukaryota; kingdom Viridiplantae; phylum Streptophyta; class Pinopsida; order Pinales; family Pinaceae; genus Pinus; species Pinus taeda. The sequence continues at coordinate 21,430 of APFE030549637.1, read as the reverse complement.
TCATATATCATACACATTTCCATGACATCCCCACTTTAAACTTTTCATGAAGAATTTTGTTACATTCATTCCTTGAAATACTTAGAGTTAAAATGGTGTGAGAAAATTATTTCATTTACCTATTCCTTCAAAAAGATAACAAAACTTAAGCATGTTGATTTTACAAGCACTTCATGTTTGCAAAAGCTTCTAGATACTTTTGGGCATTTAACTTGACTCAAACATCTACATTGTGCATTTTCTCCAATTTGACCATTTTCAATAGAACACTTGAAAACATTACCACAATGGAATTCTTAGATCTTTCATCATGTAATATGGCCAGACAATTTCCTTCCCAAGTTGCATAACAATGACACTTGGGAGAATTATTACTAGAGGGAATGATCTAAAATAATTGCCATGAGGTATTGGGACCTCTAGAACTTGAAAGTTTTGACATTAATAGGGGAATTTTTCAAAGAGGATTTGTTGGAATAAGTGGTGCCACCTTGTCTTGGTTACCTCAAGATCTAGAATGATTTGTCACTCATTGGTTCATGAAATTTGACACATCTACCTCATTCCCTTGGAACATTGAGACAATTGAAAAAGTCCGTATTATGGCAATGTGGGATAGAACACTTGCCACAATATTTTTCTATGATGAAGTATTTGGATTTTTTAAGTGTAAACAAATGTTTGTTGCTAGAACTTCTATTTTTAAAGGTTGAAGGGAAAGAGAGTTGGATAAATTGTCATCCACCAATGACAAACACATGTCTTGTCTTAAAGAGTTATGGATGTCATAGACAAAAATATTTGAGGTAGGCTTTCATTTGGGTATTTTTCCCAACTTTCAAACTATGAATTTACATTCTTGTTCAAAATTAGGCAAATAATAGGGTTTACTAGCTTGTGAAAACTTTAGTTTGTGGACATAGTCCAATGTGATGAAGTGAAATACCTATTTAATTTTAAAACCCCTTGATATTGTTAAAGTAGTTGTGGGTTGTAGGCTCCTGATGAGATAAAGAGAATAGAAGGGTTTGGGAAACTCACAAATCTTAAATGACCATGTTTTGGTAAATGCCATGAGATATAAGAGATCCCTGGCATGGAACGTGTAATGTCATTGAAGAATATTTGTGTTGCAATATATATGAAATTAAAGTGGGTTAGAGGTGTACTATAGCAGTTGCACCTATGATTCAAACAGGAATTTGATGTTGAAAGCAAAGATGGCAATGATTACTAATTTAGCAATGATTCATTCCTAGGTGATTTCACTAAAGATTTTTACATAGAGCCCCAATTCCAATAGGAAATGACTATGTTGATTTGAGAAGAAATTTTTAAGAAGCTTTCACATCTCCTTTTTTAATGATATTTTAATTTTCCATAATTAAATTTAATAAATATTATGTATTATATATAATATTATTTTTATATAAATTTTATAATTTCTCATTCATGGGTTTGGATAAAGGGTGATTGGGTATTTTATAAGCTATCTTTGATGTGAAGTGATATACTGGACATGATGAAGATGTATCCATCAACTTACAAAAAAAATGATGTTATATTTATCATAATATATTATTAGTATTATTATAAATATAAATAATTGTGTTGAAGAGGTATTTAATTATAGAGTCTAGAGTATGGGAAATGGTGTTATAAGATGTAATTTTATCTTTTAAAAATTATTTATCTTAAAAACTATAATCAATCCTAAAATAAATTTAAATTTATATTAATTGATCAAATCTTAGATTGATATTGATTTATCAAATTTAAATAGATATAGTTTGAATTTACATTAATATAATATAAAATGATTTGGAGAAGGTAGTTTCACTTTCCATAGTCTCTTTTCTTTTAAAAAAAGTTGTTATTATATAATATCATAAAAATTTTGAAATAAAATTGTAGGTATGATCATCATGTTTGATCAATTAGTTTCACTTTACACAGTATTTTCAATTATAATTAACCCAACTCTATTTCCTGTGTTAGTATGATTTGACTCAACTCTATTTTTATTAGTGTGGGCTAATTGTTTATGTTTTGGATGATTTTGGGTATATTTTCTAGTTTCATTTGTCTGAAATCTAGTAGAGATTGGTTGGATTTTCAAGTTTGAGTTGTGAACTCAGCATAATACGAATGCTCCAAATTTTTTTAAGTTGTTCAATCCATTTATACATTCAAAAGTACATTCTAAACAATAGAAAATCATGATTTAACCATAAATTTTTTCACCAAATTCTATTCAAAAAAATGAAAACATAACATACTTAAACAATGCCATATTTACTTCCAAGACAATGCAGTCATAAAAAACCACTATAGCCTTCAAATATGGGGAACTAATGAAAATTAAACCATTGGTTTTATGCAAATAGTGATAAATAATTTTATCGCTTTATGAATGTTTGATTCAATAAAGAATAACTTCTCGATGATTGTTCAATTCGATAAAAATAATAACTTTTATTTTTAAGAAAAGATTATCGACCATTATATTCCAATAAAATTATCCCTAAAAATGTGTAAAAAAAGTCAAAACATAAAATGACATAAAATAGTTAGAAATTTATTTTTGTTTGAATGTGAAATAGTATTTGGATTATGTATGCCTTTTTTTTTCCTCAATGTGATGAAAATATTCTATTAAATCAAAATATGTGTTTGGATCACGTTACAATAGGTGAGTAAGATGAAAATCCTTAGAAGAAAATTATAGTTGTAACTTCATGACAATATTTATTTTCAATATATGTTAGCCATTTTACTATTCAAAATGGTATAGGGTCTTTGGATTGTGCACAAGATGTGTAGAAATAGACAAAATTTGTACTGCATATCAAACCCGCTATTTAAGAATATTTTCCAAGGAAGGAATATAATTTCTAATTAATATTCTTGTGTCCAAACTTACACTTTTATTGGCTAGATAATCTGTAGAATAATTATTGATTTTTGACACATGAAAGAAGCTAAATACCCCCATGATTTCAAAGATAAATATCTCCCCTGGTTTCCTTAAGACTCATTAATCAAGTAATGCATCTTCCTATAACATTAATCTTTCATGGCTTTGAAAATACATGCTTGGATTGTAGATGTATTCCTTTATGTATCTTTCTCAATTTGCTATAATGGGTCATTGTTTAGACATGTGATGTTATTTTTACATCCTCTTCTTGAACAAAACTATTCCAAACACTCTTTTGTATAATTGTACAAAATCAAAATATATTCCAATATAGATAGCTTTGTATATTTCTACATCTACATCTCCCACTTAAATACCTCCCATGACTTTATTAAGAATCATCAATTGATGCAGGAGCATCTAGCACATTTCTATTTGTAAATATAGAATAAAATGGAGATAGGGTTTCTATGTTTTTTTTAGCTAAAATTAGAATAAAAGCTGGGAATAAGGCTTCAAGCTTTAATTCCTTATGTTAAAATTCCTTCTGTTAAAAAAAAAAACCTTGCTTTTTCTAGGAGATAAGATTTCATCTTATCCTTATTTATCCTTATGTATGTTTCTTTTAATTATAAATAAAGCAGCAGCTGAACTCTCATCTCATCTGAGGGAGAGAGAGGGAGGAGCTAGAAGTATTATCATCAAATTTTCCTCTCAGCGTTTCATGAATGATCGCTTCCCTGTTAATTTGCATGTACTTTAGAATTTAATTCACTGTGTGTTGGAGGCTTGGTCGCCTTCTTAATTCTCCTCCTGATGTTTGAACGCGCGCAGTAAATTTATTTTTGTATGGGCACAAATAGGAAAACTCTGCTTTGCGCAGAGTCATGGTGGTGTTAGCGGAAGCGGTGGAGGTAATATATGATGGCACCTGCGTGTTAAAATCAGTGGGCTACCGTTTGCATGCGCAAATAGTGTGTGCGTGTTATTTTTAGTTATGACACTGTGTATTAATACCATTCACGAATACTGTTTATATGCGTGGATTAGTCATATGACCGGGAGTGCGGGTTCTTTAATCGTTGTTTAACTGTGCACATAAAGGCATAAATGGTTATTGTAATTCTGTTTGCATTGGGGTTGGAGAGAACGCACCATTTGAGTGCTGGGCTGTATACGCATCCTTCCAGAAGTTTATAGCGATGGCTTTCAATACTGTTGGAATATATAACCTGTGCATATACATAAACCTGTGGACGCAATCGTTGATTGAACGCTAGGGCTGTATATTATTTTGTGTGAGCAGCGCATTGCCATGGTTGTTTTGGAACCGTATTTAATTGAATTGAATTGATAACAGAGCCTGTTTGAGTCTGCGCAGTTGTAATGTGGTTTATGAATGGGGTTCAGGTGACATATTTGTTAGGCAGCGTAGGAACGGTAGCGTATAGCTCCAAACCCGCAGATTTTCTTGTTAATTGAATCAAGGGTTGTGTGGATTAATAAACATGTATGCATGGAATGGTTGCAGGAGCGTGTGGTGGAAATTTGAATGAATGATATGTATGAATTTTGAGTTGTATTGAAGATCCTGGTTAGTTGCAGGGTATGGTGGGGTTGACCTTGCATCAAGAATCGAGTAATGTATATTTCCACAACATTTCTCGTCCCTATAAATGGAAGCATGTGTTTGTTGGGCCAAACTTACATCTTTAGTTTGAGATACAAAATAGGGATTTTCATCGAGTTTTAGGATTTTGTCTTCAAGTGTTTCTAATGAATCCAAACCATGTTTAAAGTCATCCAAGTTGATATCATTCTTCAAAAGAATGGATTGGGAATATGATGATCTTCGTCAAAGAAGAAGTGTTTGTTCAAATTTCTATTATAAGGATAAAGGAAAATCCAAATTAGATTTAGATATTCCATACAATTGAAACTATTTATCATTTTAAGAAATTCATATAGGGCACATGGAACTACAAATGTTGCCCTTGTTACAATTTGTGATTGAAACTTTAGTGTGCAAATCATTTTAGTAGCTAGAAAAGAGTGAAATAGGTCAAGAAAAGTATAAGTTTCCCTACCAAAACAATTCATTCTTTTTCATAGTTGGGATTCCTTGAACTATAAAATGTCTCTCTTAATTATCAAAGGTGATTGAATGGAAAAAAACCTAAATAACTTAGTAAACTTCGAAGATTGTTGACTCAAGTCATCAATAATTCACTACCCTAATAGTTCATTTTTCTTATGCACTAACTAAAGAGTGCCAAAAGTATGAATACCAACCTTGGTCAGAGAAATCAATCCATTCAAAACACTATGTTAACTTAAATTATAGTACAAATTTATTTTATGAATGTACCAAATGAAGACTTAGATGTGGAGATAGAGTTTTGAAGACCTTCTCTACACATTAAGAGGCAAAAGGCCACATGTGAGGACTGAAAATAATGCATTAAAGGGTGCATGTTAATTAAAAACCAAGAGGAGGTCTTAGAAAAAACATGATGATAATAAAGGATAAGCATTAGCTTTGTTTTATGTTGAGATTTGTGCCCCGAGAGATGGAAACATATGTCCTTTGAGGTACAATTTTTTCATGTTCATTTTCTTGAGTTGCTTTATGTATTTGGTTGGATAGAATTGAAGTATATGTTATTATAATTTAATATTTTAGCTTTGTCTCTTAGGTTGAAAGTTTACCAGGGATAAATACATATAGGGAACCTTGAGTTTTAGGTGAACTTTTTGAATTTGTTTCAAGTAATGATTTTAAAATTTCCCAGAATCAAAATTGAAATAGAGATTTTCCAATCTATTATATAGAGATTTGGTAGGTATGTTATTACTAGCAATTACCCCAATGGACGTAAAGTAATATTGTAAAAATGGCACTTAAATATTGTGAAATCTTGAAATATAACATAAGCTGCAACAAAAATATTTTCTTTATAAAATAAGGTATTTTGGAGTGTTTACAATAGCTTTAAATAAATATTTTAGCATTTGAAATGGATATGGAGATGACATGGATAGAAGGTAGTATCTATGACTACACCAAAGTCATTGCATTTAATGTCGCTTATTTGAAGAATGTTATGGCATCTCTTTAACCCATGTGTTTTTCAATTTTGTAGTCAATAAATTATTTTTAAAAGGAATTGTGGTTGAATTTCAATTTATGAGAGAGATTTGTAATATATAAAAATGGAAAAAACTACTTAATATAGATATTTGTTTTAGTGAATATCGTTATGACTATGAAAATACAGGGGAAGTAAGTGTAAAAATAATTGGCATTGAAGTTCAATGGATGAAAGAGATTTGTGATAGATGGAAGAAAAAACATCTATTTGTTGGGTAATTTAACTCTGCTTTAAATTACTTTACATTAAATTATTGATCCAAGTAAGTAAACTTGTGAAGTACACAACACAATATGTGCTAGGAGTTTAGATTTCAAACTTAGTTTTAAAGGAAAGAATTTGATGCTATGAATAACGAGGAATGAGAACTTAATCTATGAAAATAGGCAAAATCTATTCTATGGAACCATGAAATATTAGACTATGAAAAGCAATGGAAGATCTAATTTATGAAAGCAAGAGATTTGGATTTTAGAAAAACATTTCAAATTTATATTAAGGGAAGCACACACAATTTTTACTTATGAAATCAATAAATTCTACTCTCTAGGAAAGCATGTAAATCTAAGCTAAGAAAGTAGGAAACTTATTCTAGAAAAACACTGAAATATTAATTTAGGAAAGCATTGATATACTAATCTAAAAAAAGACATTGAAAGTATACACTAAGAAAGAAAGAAAATCTATATTATGAAAGCAACAATTTTATTCTATCAAAGCAAATGAAAAGGAAATTAGTTTAAGAAAGCATTTAAACTTTAATCTAGTGATGGTAAAGACAACTATTCTAATGAAAAAAACTATCCTAATGAAAATAGTGAAGCTAGTTCTATAAAAGAAGTTAAAAGTATTAATCTAAAGAATACTTGAAAAGAGTAATCTCTTAAAAAAAACCGATAAAAAACATTGAAAAGGCGTGTGGTCAATACCTAGAAATTCTTTTGTATAAATCCTTTTTTATGATGCAAGTCTAAATTGTTGTGCAAATCATTGTAAAATGGAATGGTGTGGCAAAAATTCTTAAGTTATGAATTTGTACTGAAATATTGAAAGAAAATATATTTTGGTATTTTTTATATATTTCTCAAGTTTTTTTAAGAAAGACAACAATGAAATAAAACACGAGACTAAGGAGAAAACATAGTATCTAATTAAAAAATGAATAGAGCGTTGTAACAAATATTTTGTACAAATGAATCTAAATAAAATGTAAGAGAGTAAATGGCAACATGCATTCTTAGCAGGGAGGCCTCTTGGTCAGAATTGCATGTGCGGGAAAAAAAATTGAACCTAGAACTACAAATTAATGCTCAAACCATGGACAAAATAATCATGTGCATATACTTGTAACTTGGAAATTAATTGAGGGTAATGTTAATGAGCATACTTCTCATAGGTCTAGCTATTGTCTGCCTTTTTATCCAAGGAAATTACAATATTTATATATTTTTGAAGACAAAAACTAATTCAGAGTTCAATTGCTATAATTCAAAGCATGAAATCCTTGAAGATGAGATCAAATATGATATTGGATCAAATTATATTCCAACATCTAATTATCCATGCTACAAATTTTCTAAAGAACTACTTGTGGCAATCTCTTTGTTGACTTGGTGTTGCATGACACATTTGCAAATTGTTTGTTCACACAATCTAAAAAAATAGCATTCAAAGAACTAATAAAACCTCTTATATGCTTCTCATTGGGAGGAAAGTGTTTTCTTGGATCCTAAAATGGGTCATTCTACAACAAACAAACAAAACTAATGTTTTTGTTTTCAAAATATGTTTTCATTTACTCATCAAATACATATGAATTTGATTGCATAAAAATACTACTTATTTTCTTTTATCAAATGTTGAGGTTCACACATGTGATATGGGTGAGATTTGAATAAGAAAAATCCATATTGGTGTTTTAGAAACCAAACCCACGTGCCCAATTTCCTTCTAGAATGGTACTAATAGCTTAATCAAGGAGATGACTCTTGAAACTAAGTTCAAGAACATTGGTCAATTGTCATTAATAAAACCAAGCATAATTGTAATTAATTCATTAAAATAAAGGAAATATATGATGATCCACCACTGCATTGGAAATTATCATAATGTTTTTTCGAGAAATCTTGGAAAATAAGGTAATCAATAGATGAAGGGATGACACAAATTATTAAAAGGATGACTATAAATAATGGTGAAATGATGACAAATCAATGACCCAACATCCCTCCCACAAAGATATCTTTTCATGTCCTCATGCAAATGAAGTAAAATAACAAAATTGATAACACACCCACTCCAAAATGAGTTATCTTTGGGAATGAGTTATCTTTCTTATGCCATTTCCTAACAAACTTGAACAATTGTCTAGTATGGTATGTCACTTGGATTTGTTGCATGCTCTACCACTAGCTCACCCCATTAACCAAGGCATTCACCACGCTATTAGAGTGACACAAGTTCTCTTTTGGTGTACTAAATGGGTGGATATCCTTATCCAATCTTTTTACTAAATTTTACATCTTCTCATTTTTCTAGGCCAGTGCTAGAAGTTCATCAACTTGTGATTTCACTACATAATTTGGGGGCAACTACAAAATATTTAAAACTGTGCAACTTAACACATTTTAACTTGTTCAATGACTAAACACACAAAAATGATAGAAATATGGACATTTACCTTAGAAGTCCAACTCTTGTAACCTTGTTTCTCATGTAACACTTGTATGCACAAATGATAGTGTTGATTATATGAAAGGATGGATGGTCTAAATTCAGAAAAAAAGGATCAAAACTAAGTTGACAAGGTGACAAAACAAGTGAATTCCTCAACCTTATAGCATGCTTGTTATTCAAGATACACAATCGAATATCATGAGATATAATAGGTTTTAATGGGCTATTATAGATTTGGGAGATCATACAACGTGAGTGAGATATATTCTTAATGTCCATATATTCTATGTTCTATATTTTACTTCAAATAAAAAAATAAAATGTTACCTTTATACCTTTGATATAATTTGAAAATTACACTTTACAAACTAGTATTTGATTTAAGTTTCCTTGATGTGGTTCATCACCATGTTGTAAAAGCTTTTTGGTACTCATTATCTAATATTCGACTTGATGTTCAAGTGTATAAATGTGTCTCTTGCCAAGAACCTCAAACTATTCCAACACTTCATTCTCAAAGGTAAATGCAAAAATTACATGAAATATGTGGTACACTTGAATTATATACCCATGAAATGATCTAATGATATCGATCCAATATAAATCATAGCCCTCTAATGAAGCACAATATTCAACCACCCATTTATCTTCTAAATATGCCATATCTTCAGCCTTCCAAGTAATGAGATGATTTAAATAAAAACTTGGTCCTCAAGAGTTGTTGCTTAATTGCCTTCAATTGCTTGAGTGAGTATCTTGATGTTGGCATATTTTCTAACTTTTGACTTCCATCATTTCTATTACCAACTTTTCCTTTGACAAAAAAAAAAAAAATCTTCAAGTAATGAAATGATTTAAATAAAAACTTGGTCCTCAAGAGTTGTTGCTTAATTGCATTCAAGAGTTCTTGCTTAATTGCATTCAATTGCTTGAGTGAGTATCTTGATGTTGGCATATTTTCTAACTTTTGACTTCCATATTTTCTATTACCAACTTTTCCTTTGACAAAAAAAAAAATGTGACAACTTGCCTTTTTTCATCCTCAATAATTGTTAATGCCTCATGAACAAAAATTCAGATTCACTTGAATAAATTCAAAGCCTCTTCCATGAATCCTACACAACCATAAGCTATAAGCCACTGTATTATGTTCCATAGTCACGATTTCACTAGCCTCATTCATTCCATAATCAATTTCTTGAGCGAAAAACTTGCCAAGCTTCTTCTTAAAATTGTCTTCATTTCCTATTTTTTGAATTCATCTCTTGCAGCCTTGTATGTTGAGTTTTTATTATTGCCATAAAGATTAATTTTTTAATAAAGTATAAGTTTATAAGGAAAATACAATAAAAATGAGTAAAAGTGAAAGATGGTTGATATTATGAGGTCATCTATAAAATGAAAGAGATGGCAGAAAAATGAAATTATGGAAAAGAAATTATGGAAAAGGGATGTCACTTATAGTGGTTGCTTATCATAATTTCCTAAAATTTTAACAAATTAAAATTTTTCATAAGTGATTTTACCTCATATTTACCATTTTGAGTTGGTGCGAGAAGCGAACATGGCATGATGGTTGATTTGGTGGTGATTTGGCTTAGGTACTCTACTACTTCATTACATGTTGGCCAACACTTTGAACCTCCTCCACAATATGTGTCCACTTATTGTAGTAGACTTGTTTAGCCAATATTTCTCCAATGATAAATTGGTTTTTCATGAATTTTTTTGAGGTTGTTACCATCACGGTTATCCATTTTCTGATAAAAAAATCTCAACTAATGGATGTATGAACGTACGAATCTCTAGAAAATGAGAAATGGGTGTAGATTAAAGAGGCCAATTTCTTTGAAAATATAATTGGAATTTCTTCAATTTTTTTATTTATTTATACCCAAACATAATGCATTTTTCCAAAAAGATTAGAGACGAGTGGATGCATGGTTTGCAAGATATGGTCAAATAAATTTATGCCTTTTTCACCTTTCACACTATCTAATGTTGCACAAAATTGTATGCCACAAACTCGTTTTAAGGGAAAAATGAGTTCTTAAAAGGGAAATGGCGTATTTTTACCTCTCTTTTTTTCCACATGTAACAAAAAAAAATATGTAATTGCTCATTAACTCATGAAAAATTACATTTTTTTGATGCATATTAATGCATTCAATATATATATTTTAGAACTATAGAGACTAGAGAAAAAATAGGCTTGTGAAAAGACCTTAAGTTACAAAACATTGTTCATGGCATGATTCCTAGAGCCATCAAAATCAAATATATACACATTACCACATTACGTGGCAATTCTCACCATATAAATACATCTAAAACATCAATCAAAAAATATGTGTCTAAGGAGGCTATTTATGTCAATCATGTGCATTATGGATACCATCTATAAATGGTTGGTGATAGATTCTTGTGTTATATCTCTTGTTTGTTCAATGATTTTCCAAATTCCATGATCTTGTTGAGAGCTTGATTTAGATAAGGTATCAGTTGTTGTGCTCCATTCCCTGTAAATATGGAAACAAGATAGTTGATGAAAATATTGTTTAAATAGAAAAATATCTTCAACAATCGCCTGCAAGGTATAACAATTACATCTCGTTGAACCAATTAACAACATTCATAGAATATCCAAATAGCTATAGAGAGCGAACTTATTTTTCAATAGAGAAGCACAACAAATTTTTTAAAGATAGGTGTAGTTATTAGATCCCATGCCCAAGCCCATTTGTAGCTAGAATGAATGATTCTCTTATAGATAAAGGACAACCCTTCCCCACAAAACACCATTTTCAAGGGATGCTCAGTCAAAAAAAGCCCATGGATAGGAGTGATCGATAACTTCAACTAATTTTATTCTAGCAATGTAAATAGAGTTTGAAGATGGAATGATAGAGTAAATAAAAATAAATTGTGGGAAACCTTGTTGGGTGGAGAATGTGGATCCAAAAAATTACCCTTGTTCCTAGCAAGCCATTTCCCCAATAGATAAGAGGGGGAAGATTCTTGAGTTTTCTAACATTTTATTGGTCTCACCAAAGTTTCTATGCCTTGCTAAATGAATCACATTACTAGGACAAGTGACCATTAAATTTTTCATGCAAATATCCACATTTTCTGAGTGGAGGTATCATTTAGAAACAGATGTTTGATCAATTCCTCAACATTATAATCGAGAACACGCCAATTAGGCCCCCTCGTCCTTCTCTTTTGCGAATTATCCCAGGTGGGGATTTTATTTTCTAATAAACATGAGAGAAAAACACACGTTTTTGTAGGAAATCACAACTTCCAAATCTTCCTCCACCACCATACAGACTCCTGAGGTTTATGATCATTTTTCACAAACATGCAACTAGTTTTAGGAGTATATTCTCCAAATGAGGAGTATAGCCGGCATAATGTGTCTTCCTTATCACTCATTCTGACATGTGACATATTCAAAGCCTCGTTGTATTCCTACCATTGAACAACCTAAGCATTCACAATGTTGATTTGTTGAGAACTTGCCCAAACTTGTGCCCAAAAGGATGTGCGAGCATTACAGTGATCTCGTTGAAAGTTATCCTCCCATTATCATTAAGAAAGAAAACCAAGTCATAAGGTTGGTGAATTTTTATTAGGTAGCTAATCCATGAATCACACCCATCCTGCATTTTTCACCATTACCCAATTTCATTGCAGGCCCGCCCTTAATCACATCAAAATTTGGTTTCTTCTGTTCTCGATATCTATAATCCATTCTTCCATCGAGGTCAGTGATATATACTTCTTATAAACCATAAAAGTATAAAGTCTTGTTGTAGACAAAACTTCTAGCGAACCTTGGCCACAAGAGCTTTCACAAATAAAGGGATATTTTTGATGTCCCAAACCCTTAGGATTTGGAAACAAGTTTATCACAATGTGCCAAAGAAATGAGATGATCCTCTTTAGTCCCAACCCATAGAAATCTATTGCATATTTTGCAAATTTGATATGAAATAACTTTTTAGATCCATGATAAAGATATCCAATACATCATTATAACTTCAAGAACTCACTTGATGAGGAATAATCTTCCAACTCTCGATAACCATCTAAAACTCCATGAACTTATTATTTTCTCAATTTTGGCAAGAAGCTAGAGCCAATCAACATTCATGTAGTGATTGGGTTTGAAGAAGAAACCTAAGTACTACATAACTTCTTCAAGAGTATTGTTATTAAAGGGAAAGAGGGCTCGAATGCTTCAAACCTAACTAGGGGATAAAGACAAAAAGGCTAGGGATGATTTCAAAATGTTCACTTGCATCATAATCGATTTTTAAAATAGCGTCAAAGCTTCTTGAATGGAAGAAAAGTTACTTATAGAACCATCATTAAATAATAGAGTTTCATTAACGAAAATAAGGTGAGTAATAAACAAGTCATAAACCGCCATGAATCCCTTCAGATCTCCCCTTTTTTTTAGTTGCAATAAGGAGTCTACCGAGGCCTTCTCCTACAAGAAGGAAAAGTAAAGGATATAGAGGGCAGCCCTGGCATAGACCTCGTTAGGCATGAAAGAAAGGAGAGGTTGATCAATTAATGAGAACTGTTAAGGAGACAAAACTGGCATAACTCATGATCCAATTGATAAAAAAACCTCAAAACCAATATGCATAAGAATCAAGAAGTTGAAAATCCAATTGACTCTTTCATAAGCTTTTGACAAATCAATTTTTATCACCAATCCTTTCAATTTTCTGGTTTTTACACTATGGAGACCTTCTTGGGTGACCCAAATGGCTTCATGAATTTGATACCATTCTAGAAAAGCAAACTTCTCCAATGATACATTTTTTGATAGAATAGGCTTGTTCTGATTAGCAATAATTTTAGCAATCACCTTATAAATGCAATTACAAAGGGAAATGGGCTTGAATCCGTCAAAAGAAGTGGGGTCATTAGACTTGGGTATGAGAGAAATGAAGGTTAAGCTAAAAGACGTAACGATCCTACCATTCTGGCAAGAATCCTCAACCACCCTTAGTAAGTCAGCGCCAAACATGTCATAGAAGTGTTGGAAGAATTCCATTGGCCATCCATCAAGCTAGGGATTTTATATTTTTGAAGATGGTGTAAAACCCCCTAAATTTTTCCATCTGTTATGGGATTCATTAGCTTTAAGTTGTCATTTTCCTCTACAAATCAAGGGAAAATGTTGGAGTACTTTAAAGTATTCAAACACATCACTTTTATTTCTTATAAATTACTCCATTGGAACAAAATGTAAAATTCAAAAATAATGATGGAATAAAAGAGGTGAATGGAACATTGCATCGACAATTAGAGAGAATCTTGAATTATCTCACTACTACTAAGCCAAACATTTCTTATACAGTTAGCCTACTTAATCAGCTCATGGCTAAGCCTCATGAGAGCGAGGTTGCAAGTTGCAAAAAGGGTTCTTCAATATTTAAAGAGAACAAATAATTTTGGTAGAGTATACTAATGATTGTAATGCTGATTTGATAGGTCATTTTGATTCCTGGAAATCCAAATGATGGGAAATATAACACTAGATGTGAGTTCAATATAAGATCAAGAGTGATATCATGGAGCAGTAAGAAACAACTAACTATTTCCTTGTCATCAACTAAAGCTTGCTATAAATCATTAAGTAGTGTTACCTATGAAGCAATATGGCTTAGAAAGATACTTGAAGATGCTGGGGAAACACAACAATAATCGATAGTGATCAAATTTGATAATCAAAGAACCATCAAATTGGTAAACAATCATGTATATCATGCAAGGTCAAATCATATAGAAACAAAACAATTTGTAAGGTAAAAATTACAATCAAAAGAAATTAACTTAACAAATTGTAGTACAAATGAGAAGGTGGATAACATATTCACCAAGCCTCTTGGAAAGGTTAAATTTAAATTTTGTAGAAGTAACTTGTATTGTAGAAAATCCAAATTATGTGGTTAAATTTAAATTTTGTAGAAGTAACTTGTGTTGTAGAAAATCCAAATTATGTTGTAAGCCTAGCTGAGATTAAGGAGAGGTGCTAGAATAATCACAACTATTCTAGATAATCGGTGAGACCGTTTCTAGAATATCGATAGAAGATAGTTGATGTAAGGTAGGCATCTCTATATAGTCAGTGATTGTGGGTGGAAGTTAGTTGATGTTCAACTTTCTGTACTTGTATAAATTGGCATCTTTGGTAATGCAATCCTCAAGTTTTTCTTTTATAATGCAATCTCCAAGTTTTTTTAGTGTACAATCTCTATAGAGCACTCGCTTCCTCAACATTTTTTATCTTGGTTCCTCAACATTTTCTTATGGGCATAGCAAAATCCTTCCTTGAAGTGGAAGAATCAAAATTCTTGTACCAAAAAGCATGCAAAGTATAGGAAGTGCGAGTACTACAAAAATAGAGAATTTTATCATTAGTTTTCTTCTAACTATTACTACCAACTAGGTTTTAAACAATATTAATGCACGATGTTTACTACTATTTTGCCTTGTTAGTTGTACTTAACTTTCTAAATATAATTTTTTCCTTGATGTCTCTCAATTTTATGTTAAAATAGAAAAGGAAAAGAGGCATTGGTCAATCACATTGAGAGCTATGCAACAATAATGGTGGAACTTTATGCAACAATAATGGTGGAACTTAGTTCTATGCCTTTGAATGGCTTAAGCTATTTAGAAATCTTGAAAAGGAATTATAATAAGACTATAGTTTTGTTAGCTCCTATATTAATTAGAAGAGATTTTTTTGAAGTATGTTTGATATTTCTCTTGTTTGGGAAATAAATGAATTTACAGCCAAAGGTGAAAGAGGTAATGGTAAAGTGAAATTTTATTTACAAAGATAAATGAGATCAACTGCATGTAAAAACTCAACATTGATGGTCGTTACTTTAGTTCAAAAGTTATGAATCTATGGAAGGATCCCCCCATTATTTGTTGAAGACATGGGACTAGTATACTAGTGAGTTTATGTGATAACATGGGGATGTTAATCAATAAATGAATTTGAAAGATTTATGATGCAAAGTGGAACTCAGAAATGCAGCTTGAGAACTTGATGGAGATCAACTTGGATTAGAAATTGTAAACCATTTAAAGAATGTTTGATTTTTTATTTTGTTGTTTATAGGTAATTTGAGCTTGTAATGTAAACATTAAAAAATGGGTGATAGAATTAAAAATTAGTTTGTGAGTTGTAAGAGATGATTGACATCAACCTCATTAATAACAATTTGAAAATTCTATATAATAAAATTATAACATAACTTAATACAAAATTTTATTTTTATTATTATCTTTACATACCTAATTATGAAATATAATTAACATATAATATCATAATATCATACTAAATAAATAAATAAAATTGAAATGAAACTTATCTAAATTAATAAATATTATTATTAATAAATGATATTGCAAAAATATTCATTAAAATAAAGATACATAGAATACAATACCCACAACCCACAACATAATTGCAAGCACAGAAAAAATATAAATTGAATTTCCTGAAATTTATTTATTATTATACCCAATCATAATTCATTTTCCCTAAAAATATTTAAATAACCAATGGATGAAATGAATTATGCCTCCACAAAATTGCATCCACAAACTCATTTAAGGGCCGCAATTCAGCGCTTCAAGAGGGAAATAGTGTATTTTTATCTCTTTATTATTTTTCCACGTGAAAAGAAAAGGGAAATAGTGTTTTAGAGTTATACAGTATATTTGTTTTAAAGTTATACAATATATTTGTTTTAGAGTTATAGAGACTAGAGAAAAGATAGGCTTGAGAGAAGCCCTTAAGTTACAAAAACTTGTTCATGGCATGATTCCCACAGTCATGAAAATCAAATATATACACATTAGCACATTATGTTGCAATGTTCACCATATAAAATATAAAACATGAGTCCAAAAATATATGTGTCGAGGAGCCTATGTATTTGAATCATGTGCATTATGGATACCATCTATAAATGATTGTTGAGAGCTTGCTTTAGATAAGGTATCATTTGTTGTGTTCCATTCCCCTGTAAATATGGAAACAAGAGATTTGATGAAAATAGGTCTTCAATATAAAAATTTCCTCAGGTTGAACCAATTGGCAACATTCTTAGAATCTACAAAGATCTATATAGAGAGTGGACTTTTTTTTCAATAGTGAAGCACAACAACATTTTTAAAGATAGTGGTTATTAAATCCCATGCCCAAGCCCATTTGTATATAGAATGAATTATTCTCTTATAGATAAAGGACAATCCTTTCCCCACAAAACACCATTTTCAAGGGATGATTAGTCAAAAAAATACCATGGATAGGAGTGTTCTATAACTTCAACATATTTTATTCTAAGAATGTAAATAGAGTTTGAAGATGGAATGACGGAGTAAAAAACAAGAACCTGTGTGGAAACATTGTTAGGGGAAGAATGTTGATCGAGAAAAATACGCCTATTCCTAGCAAGCCAAAGTCCCCAACAAATAAGACTCAGAATATTCTTGAGTTTTTTTTACATTTGATGGGTGCCACCAAAGTTTCCATGCCTTGATAAAAGAAACACATTGTTAGACCAAGTGACTATTAATATTGTTCATGCAGATATCCACATTTTCTAAGCGAAGGTATATTTTAGAAATAGATGTTTTATAGATTCCTCAAGTGGGGATTTTATTTTCCAATAAACAACAAAGAAAACACACATTTTTGCAGGAAAAAAAAACTTCCAAATATTCCTCTACGATCATAGGGGGCCATCGAGTTTATGATCATTTTTTAGGAACATGCAACCAATTTTAGGAGTATATTCTCCAAACCACCTCCAAATGAGGAGTATACCCAACACAATGTGTCTTCCTTGTTTCTGATATTTAGTGTATTCCTGCCATTGAACAACATAAGCATTCAAAATGTTGAGTTGTTGAGAATTGGACCAAAATTGTGCACAAAAGGATGTGCAAGCATTATAGTGACTTGGTTGAGAGTGATATCACCATTATCATTAATGAAGAAGACATGGCATCAAGGTAAGTGATTTTTTTTTTGGGTAGCCAATCCATTAATAGACACGCATCCTACATTTTTCACCACTACCCAATTTCCATGCAAGGCCACCCTCAATCACATCAAAAGAAGAGAGAATAACTTTCCATATAACCCAGACATTTGGTTTCTTCTTTTCGAGAGACATAATCCATTCTTCCATCGAGGAGAATATATACTTCTTATAAACCACAAAAGTCTAAAGTATTGTGTAGCCAAAACCTCTAGCCAACCTTGGCCACAAGATCTTTCACAAATAAAGGGATATTTTTTTATGTCCAAAACCCCCTAGGATTTGGACACAATTTTATCCGAGCGCACCAAAGACATCACATGATCCTTGCACCAAAGACATCACATGATCCTCTTTAGTCTTGACCCATAGAAATCAATTGCATATTTTGCAAAGCTAATATAAAATTCCTTTTTGGGTCCATGATAAAGACATCCAATACATCGTTATAGCTTCAATAACTCACTTGATGATGACTAATATTCCAACTCTCGATAACCATTTGAAACTCCATAACCTTAATATTTTCTCAATTTTGGCAAGAAACTAGAGCTAATCAACGTTCTTGTAGTCATTAGTTTTGAAGAGGAAACCCAAGTACTACATACCTTCTTCAAGCTTATTGTTATTAAAAGGAAATAGGGATCGAATGCTTCAAACCTCACTAGGGGATAGAGACAAAAAGACTAAGGATGATTTCAAACCGTTCACTTGCATCGTAATAGCTTTTTGAAATAAAGTTAAACCTTTTTTAATGGAAGTAGTGTCACTTCTAAAATCATCATTGAAAAATGGAATTCCATTAATGAAAAGAATGAATAATAAACAAGTCATCAACCTTCATCACTCCCTTCAGATCTCCCCTTCTTTTAGCTTCAATAAGGAGTCTACTGAGGCTACAAGAAGGAAAAGTAAAGGAGATAGAGGGTTGCCTTGGCATAGACCTCTTTAAGAATGAAAGAAAGGAGAGGTTGATCCATTAATGAGAATTGCAAAGGATACAAAAGTGGCATAGCTCATGATCCAATTGATAAAAAGAACTTCAAAACCAAGATGCATAAGAATCAAGCATATTAAAATACAATTGAATCTGTCTTAAGCTTTTGACAAATCAATTTTGATCACCAATCCTTCCAATTTTCATCTTTTTAGGCTATGGAGACCTCCTTGGGTGACCCCAATGGCTTCATGAATTTGACACCATTCCAAAAAAGTAAACTTCTCAAAGGATACATTTTTTGATAGAATAGGCTTGCTCTAATTAGCAATAATTTTAGCAATCACCTTATAAATGCAATTATAAAAGGAAATGGGCTTGAAGTAGTCAAAAGAGGTGGGATCATGAGACTTGGGCATGAGAGCAATGAAGGTTGAGGTGAAATAGTTAAGGATCCTACCATTCTAGAGAATACTCCACCACCCTTAGTAGGTCAAAGCCAAGCATGTCATAAAAGTGTTGGAAGAATTCCATTGACCATCCATCAAGCCTAGGGCTTTTATATTTTTGAATATGATGTAGAACCCCCAAAAATTTTCTATCTGATATGTTATTCATTATCTTTATATTTTCATATTCCTCTATAAATAGAGGGAACACATTGGAGTACTTTAAAGTATTCAAACACGTCATTTTTATTTCTTACAAATTACTCCATTGGAACAAAATGTCAAATTCAAAAAATAATGATGGAGTAAAAGAGGTGAATGGAATATTACATCAACAATTAGTGAGAAGCTTGAATTATCTCACTACTACTAGGCCAACCATTTCTTATACACTTAGCCTACTTATTCAATTCATGGCTAAGCCTCATGAGAGCCATTGGCAAGCTGAAAAAATGATTTCAATATTTAAAGAGAATTAATCATTTTGGTAGAGTAGTGATTGTAATGATGAATTGACATATCATTGTGATTTCATCTAGGCTAAAAATCCAAATGACCAGAAATCTGCCACTAGATATGTGTTCAACATAGGATCAAGAGCCATATCATGGAGCATTAAGAAACAACCAACTATTTCCTTGTCATCAACTTAAGATGACTATAAAGAATTAAGTAGTGTTACATGTGAAGCAATATGGCTTAAAAGGATACTTGAAAATGAAAACACAACAAGAAACCATAGTGATCAAATGTGGCAATCAAAGAACCATCAAATTATAAAATGAGTGGAAGGTAGGCATTTCTAGATAGTAGGTGATTATTGGTGAATGTTGATGTTCAACCTTCTGCACTTGTATAAATTGACATCTTTAGTAATGGAATATCCAATTTTTTTAGTGTGAAATCTCTCATAGAGCATTGGCTTTAGCTCACCTTCTTTTATCTTGGTTCCTCAATATTTTCTTATGGACATAGCAAAAGCCTTCCTTAAAGAGGGAGAATCAAAATTCTTGTATGATCAGCCCCAAAAAGCACAAGCATAAGAACTATAAGTACTACAAGGATTGATAATTGTCTCAAAAGTTTCTTCTAACTGTTACTAACAACTATGCCAACTATGTTATAAACAATATTAATGTTTGATGTTTCTACTATTATGCCTTGTTAGTTTTACTTAACTTTTTAAATCTAATTTTTTTCCTTGTTGTCTCTCAATTTTATGTTTACAAGAGAGAAAGCAAAGAGGCATTAGTCAATCACATTGACAGTTAAGCAACAAGAATGGTGGAACTTAGTTCTATGACTTTGAATGGTGGAAGCTAATTAGAAATCTTGAAAAGGAATTGTAGCAAGATTATAGTTTTGTTTGCTCCTATATTAATTAGAAGATTTTTTTTTTAAATATGTTTAATATTTCTCTTGTTTGTGAAATAAATGAACTTGCAAAAATAGGTGAAAGAGGTAATGGTAAAGTGAAACTTTATTTAAAAAGGTAATTGAGGTCAAGTGCATGTAAAAATTCAACATGGGTAGTTGTCGAGTTAGTTCAAAAGTTATGAATCTATGGAAAGATCCCTCATTATTTGTTGAAAACATGGGACTCGTCTACTAGTGAGGTTAGGTGATAACTTGGGGATGCTATTCAATAAGTGAATTTGAGAGATCTGTGATGCATAAGAGTGGAACTCATAAAGCCAACTTGAGAACTTGATGGGCCTCAACTTGGATTAGGAATTGTAAATCATTTAAAGGATGTTTAATTATGTTTTTTGTTGTTTATAGGTAATTTCAGCAAATCTTTAACTTGGGGATGCTATTCAATAAATGAATTGAGTGGAACTCATAAAGCCAACTTGAGAACTTGATGGGCCTCAACTTGGATTAGGAATTGTAAATCATTTAAAGAATGTTTAATTATGTTTTTTGCTGTTTATAGGTAATTTCAGCAAATCTTTAACTTGGGGATGCTATTCAATAAATGAATTTGAGATATCTGTGATGCACAAGTTCAAGAGTGGAACTCATAAATTCAACTTGAGAGCTTGATGGGCATCAACTTGGATTAGGAATTGTAAACCATTTAAAAAATGTTTAATTATATATTTTGTTGTTTATAGGTAATTTCAACCTTTGTAATGTAAATAGTAAAAAAAAAAAAATCGAATTAAAAATTAATTTATGACCTATAAGAGATAATTGACATCAATCTC
>APFE030549617.1:4061-25439 GCA_000404065.3 Pinus taeda | reverse complement strand
TTGTTTAAAATTTATGTTTTCCACTATCTAGAGAGGATTCGAATTCATTGTTCGCCCTCTTTAGCCTCTCTTCTTTCTTCCCTGATCATCTCTTTCAGCTAAAGGCATCAACATAAACTCCTACCTTGCCCCAAAGACCCACCTGCAAAAACTGAGCTCAATCCCCGCACCCTGAATTGCACTCCCTCCAATTGCCACCAAAAAAACCCAAAAACTCTAAATCAATCCCCCTTATCAGTTTACTAGCCTAAAATCCTTGTTCCTAATTGGTCAACTCATCCTATTGACAAAATCTACCGATTTTTGACCCGAGAGAGCCTTCTCATACCTCGTAGGGCTAGCTACGAGGTGAAATGGTTTGATGTAGCTTTGAGGTTTGTCTATCTCAGCCTAGGTGAAATCTCAAACGCTAACAGACTTCATGGGCCTCTTTGTTTATCCTATGACAACCATGTTGCTAGGAAGCCCTCCACCCAGAATCAGTGCAGACATCAGGAAGGTCCTGCAGTTGTCAAAATAGTACAAAGTAGGGGATTGCTATCTGTACCAAAACCATAATGAAATCAGAATTTATGGATGTGAATTGCCACCTTACAAATTTCCAAAGTACCTCCTCATGATATTATTTTCTCTGGAGTACTACAGACAAATGATCAATTTAGATGAGGTGCACTTTGTAAGAGCCAAGAAGAAATCCCAACTTAGGATAAAGGATCATCTAGGCCCATTCATTTGTAATAGTAGAGAAGAAGGAAAGGAGGTGGATGAAGTCCTCTAAAGATTGAAATTGAAACAAAGTTTCATGTGGACCTATGACCCCTACAACTTCATTTGTAATAGGAGACAAAAGAATAAACTATCTTCTTACATCCATAATAGGATCCATGAAATTGAACAATATGTTAATCAATCCGTATGGGTGGAAGTCATTTTGATAGATCGATATAGTACAGAGGTTGTTGTTGATAATGTATTAATGGACTTAGACAGAAGACTTGATGAGGATTCCTTTGTACAGGTTCTAGGAGAATCTTAGTCTCAGACACAAGCACAAGGCCATAGTGGGTAGACAGAAGTGAATCCATCAGCAAAGGTAGGGCCATCAAGTTAGCTAGAATATTTAGAACAAGCATAGCCATCAAAACAACCAGAGATTTGAGAATAGCAAGAAGAATCTGAACAGCTTGAAATTTCAAAGGAGCTTGCTCAACCGTAAGAAATCATGAGCAATCCTCCTATTTTGTAGACTCCTCTTAATGAGGAGAGGAGCCTTAAGAGAGATAGAGATGAGGCCACTCCTTCCAGTAGGCCTGCTACCCAAACCTATGCTAAGAGGCAAAGGTTAAACCCATATGCAAAGCAAGAATACACTGAAGAGACAGTAGGGATTTCAGGAGCAGAGAGGACAGAAAGCAGGCACAACACTCTTTCAAGAGGGACACAAGAACCTTCCACCTCTCAAACTCAAATGTTGGAAAGGCAGCAGACTGTGGAAGTAGCCTCCTTCAGGGCTCCGACAAGACAAAGCCAAGACATCAAAGAAAAATACAAGGAAATCAAGGCAAGGAATGAAAGGCTGAAAGTGCAAAGCTATGCACATTATTTGAGGATGGCCCCAACAAACCAAACAAGGCTAATGTTAGCCTTTGATATAAAAGAAGGTAAGATGCAGATGAGCTTTCTCAAGCCAACCTTACAGTAACCTAAATCAATGGCAAATTATCTTAATACAAAGTTTGAGGTCATGGCAAAGGATATCCATCCTATTGACCAAATTGAGTTGCATAAAAAGATTGGAGAAATAGCATATTCGACATTGACCATCAAGGCCATAGTATCTCACCAGCTTCAGAATTCACTGAACAACATCTTCGCTAAATTCCAGTTGGAAAAGGCCTCTTCTCAGGCCAAATACACTATAATAAAGTCCTTACAGGACTTGGTCATAGAGCTAGGACATGATCCCAAGGATGTTAAAGAAGCAAAGCAGTTGATAAAAAAAGAAAAATGATGACATAGATACACTGAAGAAGCAGCTTAAGGTTCCACCTCTCCATCATCCTCAAACAACTGAAGTGTTGGAGACATAGAAGGAGGAAGAACTTATGGACCTAGTCCTTAAGTTAAATAACCAATTGAAGGAAACCAAGAAAGAATTGGACAACTTGATGCAGTCCAAGAAGAGTGAGCTGGCCACCACTCCTCAGACTGTAGTTCTTATAGTTTCCACAGTAGTACCCTCCACCTTTGCAGCTACATTAGCACCAACAATTCCACCAGCAACAACATTTCCAGCGAGAGGTACTACATCAGGCACAGGAACATCGACTAGAACAGAGGCACCCATAGAGAAAACTATAGAATTGATCAAGGCTATGGAAGAAATGAGTATCTAGGCCACTGAGTTCAAGAAGCTTAGAGAATAGGTGTCAAGTCTAGAAACCAATTGTAAACTTGTACAAATATAGCATAAAGAAGAAACTTAGAGGAACTGAGGGATGGTAGAAAGGATTAAAGCCCTAGAAAATGGTTTAACACTGCAAGAACCATTGGTAGACATGAGAGAAATCCTTTGGGCCAACATCATAGATTCCATCTATGATGTTTGGCCTTCTATTCATATTATTTTTGAGCAAACAGAATTGGTCAAGATGACTACAGAGGCAATTCACAAGACAGTGGAAGAATTGGGAAATAAACCAGAAGTAGCCAATCCATTGATCACCTTTTTGAACAGTAAAAACAGATATCAACTAGATGAATTGGATATAGATTATAGAACAACAACAATCATAGAAATCAAAAAAGTTGTTACCGAAAGGAACTTAATGCTTAATCTGGAGAAAAGATGTTAGAGCATCCAAAAAGACATTGATAGCTTTATAGTTGGCTGAGTTTGTTGGTAGAAGTTTATACTGTCATTAGGAGTATGTTGAGTGTAAGAATGAAACTGGTCTACTACAACCTATTCCAATTTCTGAGTGGAAATTGGAGGTCATTTCAATGGAATTCATTACAAGTTTGTCGAGGATATTAAAGTAGTATGATTCCATCATGGTTGTGGTTGACAATTTAAGTACGGTAGCTCACTTCATTCTAGCTAACTCTTTGAATTTATCTAGTGAAGTAACTCAGATATTTATCAAGGAGATAGTGAGATTGCATGGTGTTCTAAAGAAGATCATATCAAACATATATGCCAAGTTCACTTCTTGGTTTTGGAGGGTGATTTTTTGTAGGATTGGGGAGATAGTTTTTTTTGAATACAACTTATCATTCACATATTGATGGATAGAGAGAGAGAGTTGATAGGATTCTTGAGGACATGTTCAGGATGTATGTTATGCATCAGTAGAGGAAGTGGGAGAAGTATCCTCCACTGGTTGAGTTTTAATATAAAAATGGGTATTAGAATTCCTTGAAGATGATTTAATTTGAGGTTCTTTAAGAGTGGATTTGTAATACTTGTATCAAATGGAGTGATCCAATGAACATGTTGTTGATTGGACTGGATACGTTTGCATAGATGGAACAAGAAATGCAGGTTATTAAAATGGATTTGAAGAAATCACATCATAGGAAGAAGAGTTATGAAAATCAACATAGGGAATTTAAGAAGTTTTAGGTTGGGGAGCATGTGTACTTGCGCATCAAGCCCAAGATGAGTTCCATGAGGATCGGGTCATGTGCCAAGTTTGCACCTTGATATTGTGGGCCTTTTGAGATCCTTGAGAGGATTGGACCAATGGCCTACCTAATTGCACTGCCACCAACAATGAAAGTTTGCGATGTTTTCCATGTTTCATTGCTTAAGAGAAATGCACAAGATGTTGATCATACGATTTATGCATATGTATTGAAGGTGGACCTAGAGGGATAATTCCAGCAAGAACCTCGATGCATATTGCAACAAAAACAACTCATCCTTTGAAATTGAGCAATCGGAAAGTTAAAGTGTTGTGGAAGAACTTTGGGCCTAATGAAGCTACATGGGAGATTGTTGATCAGATGTAGGATTTGTATCATTCATTATTTGTTGGTTCAGGCAAATGAGTTTTTGGTATATGCATGTATATATGTGTATGCTTTTAGATACCACAATGAGCTATGTTATGAAGCTCCAATAAGTGGTATGATTGTCTCATTTGTCATGTTGTTCATGCTTTACAATAATTGTTCATTGTAAATACTGCATTGAGTTGTGTTATAAAGCTCCATGGGAAATATGTTTTTTTTAGCGGTTTATTGGTCATAGGTGTCATAGAACACTAAGGAAGGTGTTCCCCTAAGGGTTATGGGCTTCTACCATACCCGAGTTAAATTTCATGTAATAAAGGATAATAAAGGAGAAATAAGAGTAAGGTATTGGGACATGTACCAAGCTAAATATTGGGAAAGCACTATAGAGGGAATCACTTTTGGTTTATTTATGGTTATGGAGATTGAAAAAGGAATTAGCAAAGGAAAATAGTAATTAATTGGCATTTATTTATGAAAATAAAGGAAAATATGAGAAAAGGGAGGTGAAGAGACACAGATTTGCATGCTAAGGAAATTAGAAGGATTTAAGAATAATGAAGAAAACGAAGACATCAATAAAACAAAAGGTCATTACAGAACTAATTCATTGATTTTGTCAAATTTTGGCTTGAGAATAGTGTTAGAGAGAGAGAGAGAACACCAAGAGGATAAAGTAAGCATTCAAGCAAAGGAAAGTAAAGGACAGAAAATGACAATCAAGGAGAGCGAGGAGAAGGTTGGTTCAACAACTTCAACAAGAAGACTTTGCAGGTAATAGGATACATGTGTGATTTCTTAGCTTATATGTGAATGCATGGTACATGCATTTGCTTATTTCGTTCATTTGCTATCTTTGGCATGGGTTTTTCCTCGTTTAGTAGTGCTTTTATCCTTTCCTTGCCCTTCATCATATAACCATGGTGTAATGGAATTAATTATTGGTTGAGTTTTGGATTTCCAAAAGGTTTCAAAACTGAATGGGTTGATCTCGATAAAATTCCCAAGCATTGTGAGTCAATAAGTTTCTCTTCAGAAAGCCATAGATAAGTGGGTGGAGATAGACAAATTCCTTAAGGTATTAGAAAGAAACTATGAGCCATCCAAGTTTGGTTTTCTTTTTTGATCTCAAGACCAATTCAAGTGAGATCATAGTAGTCTGAGATTGGAGGTGGTTTAACCTTTAGATTTTGTGGTTGATTATGTCTTGGTTTATCACATGAGATCCCACATTCATGCTTGGAATATGGCATTTCGGTGAGTCGCTAAAAGAAAGATTTGGTTTAGCTCAATCTATGGTCTGGTGGTATATGGAAGTCCCTGAATTGGTTGGATTCTGCATAAGTTATTATAATCTATTGGAACTTGTACTTGTTATCATGTTGGTTTGATGTTTGTTTTGTCATGGTTAATATTTTGGTTATATGTTGGTTATAAGCATGATTCTATGATGTGCTCTAGCTACCGATCTTGTTAATGATTTGTTAAGTATTTGAATGGTTGATGAATGCATGGGATAACAAGTGTTGTTGCAACTAATTGAGAGGTCATTACACCTTCTCGGCTATTTTTAGATGAACTCCAGATATTTAAGATCAAATATGCATTCATGAACTACAACTCATAGGTTTGCCATATGTTTGATGAAATGTCTAGTGTGTTCTAGGTTGTATAGGTCAAGTTATGGTTTCAATTTTGAATGTTTAGCACTTTCATTATGTGAAATATGAATTTGGAAAGTTACAGGAAGTTATGGGTAGTGGTTTGGAGGCTAGCCTAGAAAAGTAGCTGAGATCTCAAGATCGTAGGGACTAAAATAGGGAAATTAAACCATAACTGCATAGAAGTAGGCCTATGCATAGCTTGAAAGTATTTTACTAGTCTATGGTCTCTGAGGGATGTCATTAAAGTTATCAGTTTTGCAACCTCACTTCCATAACTACAACTTGGAGTTCAGGTCATGTCATAGTAGCAACTAGCTTCAAATTCACCCAGACGACTTGTAAAAGCAGGTAAATGTGGGGAGGGGCATTTATAGATTGGTATTAGAGCTTCGAGGTTCAAAACCTTGGACTGGATGGGTGGGATGTTACTTGTATGCATGTGTTTTAGTCGTATACATGCATTGCAGTGGATATGGTTGTAATGTATCTAGTCACTATTACAGTTGAGTTATCATGCATGATGTCTATAATTATTTATGTTGTTGTCATTATGAGTATATACATGTATATCATGATAATGTGGACTGATTTGTATAGACGAGATAGCCTCCCCTAAACTTCACTAATGTATGTTCGATTATGTGTATATTTGGTTTATCTCACATGGTCATGAAAGTATTTCTTATCAGAGCCGAAGGTCTATTTGGCTGATAAACTCGCATGAAAGAAGGGTTCCCACCATTCAGGGGCCTCATTCGATACCACATCTGATAAGAAATACTTTCAAGGGTTCCTACCATTGAAGTGCCTTTCTTCATCTATCATACCCGTTAGCATCTTTGCGTTTCCGCCCAATGGTAGGTATAGATCTTTCTGATACAGATAATCTTCCATCTGCATCTTCCACAGTAAGACATTTTGGCCATTAAATTTCTTGACCCTAAACTTACCATCTCTCGCCATTGCTCCCACTCGAACGAGGAACCTTTCTTTCATGCAAGTTTATCAGCCAAATAGACCTTCGGCTCTGATTCCAGTTGTTATGAAATTATATATTACGGAGCAATGGAACACATAAAATATTGCAAAAATATAAACATAGAAAACACATGAAACAAGAGAGACATAGATATATGTGGTCCACCCAGTTTGGGCTACGTCCACCATAAACAGCCAGTCCCTCCTTTGTATTTTCCAGCAAAATGAAGAGACACAACCTACAACAAATCCGTTGTACTATCCTCTATTTTCTCTCACAATCTCACCTCTCTACTTCTTGCTGGGAGAATACACATATATTTCACAGTCTCAATACAATGCCCTCATAAAAAGAGAGGGGTTTCCTTCTAGGGTAAAAACCCTAAACTAAACATAAGTTCTACCATTAGATCATCTGCCTAATGAATGGCCTAGATTGAAAAGAAATTACTATACTTTTACAAGGCAATTTTACATCTATTTTTAGCTTCGGGGCCACTACACCTGAGCCCCCACCGGGGGACCCTAGCCCCCGGAGACCCCAGCTCTGGGGGATCGGCCCCCCTGACCCCCGTGGGAGGGAAAAGTCCCCCCCACACCCCCCGCATGGTGGGGTGTACAAACTTCCTAGGGTATACATTTGGCTAAAACAAAGACCTCTAAACAATCATGCTCCACACACAACAAGTCAGAGGTGGCAGATGCTTCGATACACATGACAATATAGGTAGTGCTTATGGGATTGATTCTAGTTATGGTTTAGATATATATCATGGTCATCGTCACCACTGTCCTTATAGGATGAGTGAGAGGAGTACTTTACAAATGAGTTCAATAAAAGCAAGCCTCATACATTTGATGGAGAGCTGAAAAAATTGGAAGATGTAGAGGCTTCGATATTAAGGATGAAGAAGTTTTGTGAGCTACATGATTATACATAGACCATGAAAGCTAGGATAGGTATTTCCATATTCAAAGGAAAAGCATATGTTTGGTGGGAAGATATTGTTATGTTCCTATACCAATAGGTGTCATAATTTTTGAATGGCTGAGGTTAAGTCTGTAATATGTAGATACCTTTCCTTTCTACGAATTTTTTCCATATTTGTAAAAAATCAAAAAATCAAAAAATTAAAAAATGTAAACAGGGTATGTCCCAAAAGAAAAATCAAGGGACAAAAAGAATGAAAAAAGGTCAAAAAGATGAAAAATGAACCCCAAGAAAAAAAAGACCATGAAAGTGCACAAGTCCAAATGCCACTACTATTTTACTTTCTGTATAATAATGATTGTGTGCAACTTGTTGTTTGTGCCACAATCCATGGTAACCAAACAGTTTAATCTTGGTTATTCCATGATTTGAATTTCATGCTTAGAAATAGAGAATAAAATGTGACCAAATTGTTTAATCTTGGTAGGTAAGTAGATTGGTAGAGTAAATAAAAGGAGCGCAACTATTTAATATGAGCCCTTGGATGAAATAAGGATAGAAGTAGAAAGATTTCTATTGTAGAAGAAAAATAAAAATGTTTGATAAGGGTTTGCCAGCTTAAGTGCACCCTAATAAACAGTAGAAAAAATGGTAGGATAAGTAAATGGGTAAGTAGTTGTATGGTTGCAGAATTATGGTGATTGATTGGATAAAATCATATCATTTACTTTCATCATTAAGTTGCTAAAGTATGGATGACAATTAAGCAGTTACCTAAAGTCAAATGATTAAATTCCCCATTCATTTTACCTCTAGTTTCATTAATTTCCCATAAGTAAAATCAAAAGTACCTAAAACCTTAAGTTAAAGGGGCTTAGAGCATTTCTTTGACTTCTGGAGGGACTGGACCCTTAGTCCAATAACTTATAGGGTCTAAGTACTAAAACCTCCATACCAACATTCACTTCCTCTATAATACATTTATTTCATCTAAAAAACCCCTTTTCCTAAGGTGAAATCATCATTTACCTAGGGAAAGTAATTAACCCTAAATAAAACCCCTTTTCCCACAAAAAACCCACAAAAAAGCATTTAGCCTAAGTAATGATGTGTAGATGTGGATATAAAAATAAGTATCAATACATTATACTTAGTGCATTTTCTTTCCCGCATTTACTTCATATTAACTCTAATTCTTATCATTTATTTAACTCGAGAAAAGAAACACCCCCTTTCCCGCAAGTTTTATTAAAATCCCATATGGTAATATACCACCCACCCCCCTCAATGGTTTGAAATATAAACCTTAGTACGAAATTAATTAAATGGATTAATTAGTCGATCCACGACTAATTAGGAGCCATAACCCTCCACCAAACAAAAAGGGTTAATTAATCAAACTCTGATTAATTAATAACCTACAACACCAATCATATCGCCCCTGGTGTCATCAATCCACCCTAACCCGCAATTAATAACACGACGGGCCCCTCCATTAACTCCCCGACCAAATAACACCCCTAATCACTGTACGATCTGACCCCTTTAGATCCAACGACTAACCCTCATATCGGATGACCTCCTAAGGCCGACCTTTACCCGCTCAATGTGAGTGATTTCACTATTCACCCCACTGCTACATGGCACCTGATGAATTTCATCAGAAAGCCTCCCCCCAAAACCATCTTTCCTAAAAAGCGATGCAATGGATCCCGCTTACCATCTCTGCTATGCGACAAATTGTCACATCCTTCGATTGGCGCCAATTGTCATTTTCCCATTACACCTGCCAATATCATTGACTTTACACATAAAGCCAAAAGACTCATTGTTTTTGTTTTTTATCATGAAAAGGACGTTCTAGCTTCCATGCAAAGCATAGAGCACATTCAACTACAAACCTAATATCAACCGTCAACTTTCTGCAGCGCTAAATTCCAGACCAGTACACTTCCTACAAATAGTGCACAATCACCATTTCACCATCCAAACAGCCAAAGCCAGATGTTTACCCCATTTCCAACTAAGCAACCCAGATTGCTTGCCAAACATGAGCTAAATTTATTTAAATGCTAAGTAATTTAGTCAATTAAGCCACCTGGTAATCCCAAAGTACTCTAAAATAGACTAGTTGTTCCCAATTTCCCTGAAACCTTTTGCCCCATCCTTGAATCGACAAGAACCAAGGATGGAAGCCCCAATTGCACTGAATTTCATGCCCATTACAACTCCCCATTGGGATTTAGACCATCTTCCACTTGCAGACAAAGATTTCCAAATAGAAGAAACCTCAGTCTCAAAATCCCCTCTGAAACTCTTCTGCAAGTATAGAGACCAGTACCTAAACCAAGATGACTCCATTGGACTTTGGGAATCAGGTTTGCCTAAGTACCAATTCCCTAGAGTTCATGTATTCCCAGAGATTATACATTACTACCACATTAACTATGATCCTATCCAAAGGGAAGTCAGAACTGCTGACCAGTCTGTTCTGTTTATTATCACTGTTGAATCCATTAAATAGATGATTCAATTGCAGCCAAGCCAAAGCCTAACCCCTCTTTCCATTGGAGACATGTGACACAGATACCCTACACTCACTTCAATCAGACTAGCCTAGTTATTCCAAATTTTTATCAGAGAAGAACAGTATATACCAAAGGACCCTCCTCATTATCTATGGACTATATTCTCCAACCTTGGTTGAGATATTGTAGATATGATATCTGGTATACTAGGTTGCACCACCAGTGAATATGTTGATGAGATCATAATATCCATCATGTCAATCTACTCCCTTGACCAACCGCCAGCCATCATATTTGACTATGCAAAGTTTATTTCTGACAGAATGCATGATCAATGAGGTTGGAAAATCAAAGAGTGTTTAAATATTCCTCAGTTCTGTACCATT
Source organism: Pinus taeda (assembly GCA_000404065.3). Taxonomy (NCBI): domain Eukaryota; kingdom Viridiplantae; phylum Streptophyta; class Pinopsida; order Pinales; family Pinaceae; genus Pinus; species Pinus taeda. Next base: position 14,935 of record APFE030549617.1, on the reverse strand, counting down.
TATTCTTGTACTACCAAGCTGATAGGTTTCCAATTGCCTTCCAAAAGCTTGATACTAAAGGAAACCCTAGATCAGTGATCTTCTGGACTTCTTTAATTCTTCAGTTTGATTCTCAATACTCTTATATAGACTTCATGGGCCTCTTTGTTTATCCTATGACAACCATGTTTCTAGGAATCCCTCCACCCAGAATCAATGCAGACATCAGGAAGGTCCTGCAGTTAACAAAATAGTACAAATTAGGGGATTTCTATTTGTACCAAAACCATACTGAAATCAAAATTTATGGATGTGAATTGCCACCTTATAAACTTCCAAAGTACCTCCTCATGAGATTATTTTCTCTGGAGTACTACAGACAAATGATCAATTTAGATGAGGTGCACTTTCTAAGAGCCAAGAAGAAATCCCAACTTAGGATAAAGGATTAGCTAGGCCCATTCATTTGTAATAGTAGAGAAGAAGGAAAGGAGGCAGATGAAATCCTCTAAAGATTGAAATTGAAACAAAGTTTCATGTGGATCTATGACCCCTACAACTTCATTTGTAATAGGAGACAAAAGAATAAACTATCTTCTTACATCCATAATAGGATCCCTGAAATTGAACAATATGTTAATCAATCCTTATGGGTGGAAGGGATTTTGATAGACCGATATACTACAGAGGTTGTTGTTGATAATGTATTAATGGACTTAGACAGAAGACTTGATGAGGATTCCTTTGTACAGGTTCTAGGAGAATATTAGTCTCAGAGACAAGCACAAGGCCATAGTGGGTAGACAGAAGTGAATCCATCAGTAAAGGCACGACCATCAAGTTAGCTAGAATCTTTAGAACAAGCATAGCCATCAAAACAACCAGAGCTTTTAGAATAGCAAGAAGAATCTGAACAACTTGAAATTTCAGAGGAGCTTGCTCAACCTTAAGAAATCATGAGCAATCCTCCTATTTTGCAGACTCCTCTTAATGAGGAGAGGAGCCTTAAGAGAGACAGATATGAGGCCACTCCTTCCAGTAGGCCTGCTACCCAAACCTATGCTAAGAGGCAAAGGTTAAACCCATATGAAAAGCAAGAATACACTGAAGAGACAGTATGGATTTCCGGAGCAGAGAGGACAGAAAGAAGGCACAACACTCCTTCAAGAGGGACACAAGAACCTTCCACCTCTCAAACTCAAATGTTGGAAAGGCAGCAAACTGTGGAAGTAGCCTCCTTCAGGGCTCCCACAAGACAAAGCCAAGACATCAAACAAAAATACAAGGAATGAAAGGCTGAAAGTGCAAAGCTATGCACATTATTTGAGGATGGCCCCAACAAACCAAACAAGGCTAATGTTAGCCTTTGATATAAAAGAAGGTAAGATGTAGATGAGCTTTCTCAAGTGGACCTTACAGCAACCTAAATCAATGGTAGATTATCTTAATACAAATTTTTAGGTCATGGCAAAGGATATCCATCCTATTGACCAAATTGAGTTGCATAAATAGATTGGAGAAATAACATATTCGACATTGACCAACAAGACCATAGTAGCTCACCAGTTTTAAAACTCATTGAACAACATCTCAGCTAAATTCCAATTGGAAAAGGCCTCTTCTCAGGCCAAAGACACTATAATAAAGTCCTTAGAGGACTTGGTCATAGAGCTAGTACATGATCCCAAGGATGTTAAAGAAGCAAAGCAGTTGATTAAAAAAGAAAAATGATGACATAGCTACACTGAAGAAGCATCTTAAGATTCCACCTCTCCATCATCCTCAAACAACTGAAGTGTTGGAGACATAGAAGGAGGAAGAACTTATGCACCTAGCCCTTAAGTTAAATAACCAATTGAAGGAAACCAAGAAAGAATTGGACAACTTGATGCAGTCCAAGAAGAGTGAGCTGGCCACCACTCCTCAGACTGTAGTTCTTATAGTTTCCACAGTAGTACCCTCCACCTTTTCAGCTACATTAGCACCAACAATTCCACCAACAACAACATTTCCAGCGAGAGGTACTACATCAGGCACAGGAACATCGACTAGCACAGAGGCACCGACAGAGAAAACTACAGAATTGATCAAGGCTATGGAAGAAATGAGTATCTAGGCCACTGAGTTCAAGAAGCTTAGAGAATAGGTGTCAAGTCTAGAAACCAATTGTAAACTTGTACAAATATAGCATAAAGAAGAAACTTAGAGGAACTGAGGGATGGTAGAAAGGATTAAAGCCCTAGAAAATGGTTTAACACTGCAAGAACCATTGGTAGACATGAGAGAAATCCTTTGGGCCAACATCATAGATTCCATCAATAATGTTTGGCCTTCTATTTAGATTATTTTTGAGCAAACATAATTGGTCAAGATGGCTATAGAGGCAATTCACAAGATAGTGGAAGAATTGGGAAATAAACCAGAAGAAGCCAATCAGTTGATCACCTTTTTGAATAGCAAAAACAGATATCAACTAGATGAATTGGATATAGATTATAGAACAACAACAATCATAGAAATAAAAAAGTTGTTACCGAAAGGAACTTAATGCTTAATGTGGAGAAAAGATGTCAGAGCATCCAAAAAGACATTGATAGCTTTATAGTTGGCTGAGTTTGTTGGTAGAAGTTTATACTGTCATTAGGAGTATGTTGAGTGTAAGAATGAAACTGGTCTACTACAACCTATTCCAATTCCTGAGTGGAAATTGGAGGTCATTTCAATGGAATTCATTACAAGTTTGTCGAGGATATTAAAGTAGTATGATTCCATCATGGTTGTGGTTGACAATTTAAGTACGGTAGCTCACTTCATTCTAGTTAATTCCTTGAATTTATCTACTGAAGTAGCTCAGATATTTATCAAGGAGATAGTGAGATTACATGGTGTTCCAAAGAAGATCATATCAAACAGATATGCTAAGTTCACTTCTTGGTTTTGGAGGGGGATTTTTTGTAGGATTGGGGAGATAGTTTTCTTTGAATACAACTTATCATTCACAAATTGATGGATAGAGAGAGAGAGTTGATAGGATTCTTGAGGACATGTTCAAGATGTATGTTATGCATTAGTAGAGGAAGTGGGAGAAGTATCCTCCATTGGTTGAGTTTGAATATAAAAATGGGTATTAGAATTCCTTGAAGATGATTTCATTTGAGGTTCTTTACAAATGGCTTTGTAATACTTGTATCAAATGGAGTGATCTAATGAACATGTTGTTGATTGGACTGGATATGTTTGCATAGACAGCACAGGAAATGCAGGTTATTAAAATGGATTTGAAGACATCACAACATATGAAGAAGAGTTATGAAAATCAACATAGGGAATTTAAGAAGTTTTAGGTTGGGGAGCATGTGTACTTGCACATCAAGCCCAAGATGAGTTCCATGAGGATTGGATCATGTGCCAAGTTTGCACCTTCATATTGTGGGCCTTTTGAGATCCTTGAGAGGATTGGACCAATGGCCTACCTAATTGCACAGCCACCAACAATGAAAGTCTGTGATGTTTTCCATGTTTCATTGCTTAAGAGAAATGCACAAGATGTTGATCATACGATTTATGCATCTGTATTGAAGGCAGACCCAGAGGGATAATTCCAGCAAGAACCTCAGTGCATATTGCAACAAAAACAACTCATCCTTTGAAATTGAGCAATCGGAAAGTTAAAGTGTTGTGGAAGAACTTTGGGCCTAATGAAGCTACATGGGAGATTGTTGATCAGATGTAGGATTTGTATCATTCATTATTTGTTGGTTCAGGCAAATGAGTTTTTTGGTATATGTATGTATATATGTGTATGGTTTTAGATACCACAATGAGATATGTTATAAAGCTCCAATAAGTGGTATGATTGTCTCATTTTTCATGTTGTTCATGCTTTACAATAGTTGTTCATTGTAAATACTGCATCGAGTTGTGTTATAAAGCTCCATGGGAAATATGTTTTTTTTAGCGATTTACTGGTCATAGGTGTCATAGAACACTAAGGAAGGTGTTCCCCTAAGGGTTAGGGGATTCTGTCATACCCGAGTTAAATTTCATGTAATAAAGGATAATAAAGGAGAAATAAGAGTAAGGTATTGGGACATGTACCAAGTTGAATATTGGGAAAGCACTATAGAGGGCGCCACTTTTGGTTTATTTATGGTTATGGAAATTGAAAAAGGCATTAGCAAAGGAAAATATTAATTAATTGGCATTTATTTATGAAAATAAAGGAAAATAGGAGAAAAGGGAGGTGAAGAGACACAGATTTGCATGCTAAGGAAATTAGAAGGACTTAAGAATAATGAAGAAAACGGAGACATCAATAAAAAAAAAGGTCACTAGAGAACTAATTCATTGATTTTGTCAAATTTTGGCTTGACAATAGTGTTAGAGAGAGAGAGAGAGAGAGAGCACCAAGAGGAGAAAGTAAGCATTCAAGCAAAGCAAAGTAAAGGACAGAAAATGAAAATCAAGGAGAGTAAGGAGAAGGTTGGATCAACAACTTCAAAAAGAAGACTTTGTAGGTAATAGGATACATGTGTGATTTCTTAGCTTATCTGTGAATGCATGGTACATGCATTTGCTTATTCGGTTCATTTGCTATCTTTGGAATGGGTTTTTCCTAGTTTAGCAGTGGTTTTATCCTTTCCTTGCCATTTATCATATAACCATGGTGTAATGGAATTAATTATTGGTTGAGTTTTGGATTTCTAGAAGGTTTCAAAACTGAATGGGGTGATCTCAATAAAATTCCCAAGCATTGTGAGTCGATAAGTTTCTCTTCAGAAAGCCATAGATAAGTGGGTGGAGATAGACAAATTCCTTAAGGTATTACAAAGAAATTATGAGCCATCCAAGCTTGGTTTTCTTTTTTGATCTCAAGACCAATTCAAGTGAGATCATAGTAGTCTGAGATTGGAGGTGGTTTAACCTTTAGATTTTATGGTTGATTATGTCTTGGTTTATCACATGAGATCCCACATTCATGCTTGGAATATGGCATTTGAGTGAGTCACTGAAAGAAAGATTTGGTTTAGCTCAATCTATGGTCTAGTGGTATATGGAAGTCCCTGAATTGGTTGGCTTCTGCATAAGTTATTGTAATCTATTGGAACTTTTACTTGTTATCATGTTGATTTGATGTTTGTTTTGTCATGGTTAATATTTTGGTTATATGTTGGTTATAAGCATGATTCTATGATGTTCTCTAGCTACCGATCTTGTTAATGATTTGTTAAGTATTTGAATGGTTGATGAATGCATGGGATAACAAGTGTTCTTGCAACTAATTGAGAGGTCATTAGACCTTCTCGGCGATTTTTAGATGAACTCCATATATTTAAGATCAAATATGCATTCATGACCTACAACTCACAGGTTTACCATATGTTTGATGAAATGTCTAGTGTGTTCTAGGTTGTATAGGTCAAGTTATGGTTTCAATTTTGAATGTTTAGCACTTTCATTATGTGAAATATGAATTTCGAAAGTTATAGGAAGTTATGGGTAGTGGTTTGGTGGCTAGCCTAGAAAAGTAGCTGAGATATCAAGATCATAGGGACTAAAATAGGGAAATTAAGCCATAACTGCGTAGAAGTAGGCCTATGCATAGCTTGAAAGCATTTGACTAGTCTATGGTCTCTGAGGGATGTCATTAAAGTTATCAATTTTGCGACCCCACTTCCATAACTTCAGGTCATGTCATAGTAGCAACTAGCTTCAAATTCTCCCGGACGACTTGTAAAAGCAGGTAAATGTGAGGAGGGGCATTTATAGATTGGTATTAGAGCTTCAAGGTTCAAACCCTTGGACTGGATGGGTGGGATGTTACTTTTATGCATGTGTTTTAGTCGGATACATGCATTGCAGTGGATATCGTTGTAATGTATCTAGTCACTATTACAGTTGAGTTATCAAGCATGATGTCTATAATTTTTTATGTTGGTGTCATTATGAGTATATACATGTATATCATGATAATGTGGACTGATTTGTATAGACGAGATAGCCTCCCCTAAACTTGACTAATGTATGTTCGATTATGTGTATATTTGGTTTATCTCACATGGTATGTTTGTAGGAAGAAGAACATCAAAGATGATGAGAAGAATGGCAGATTATAGTTCACATGACTCTCCTTATATATTAGTTAATCAACATGGGGATGGAAACTCTCCTAACATAACGCATACCTTGAGAAGTATAAAGGAGGAAATCATAATTTGCGAGGAAGATAATGAAAACATAACTCAGTCGGAGGGAAGACTTGTGAAAGATCAAGAAGTGAAAATCAAGGTCAATAAGGTTATCCTTCAAAGTTTATTTGACTTATAGGGATAGGCACAACAATAAATTAGTAATGGATAGGAATAAAGGATTAATGAGGCATATGGTAGCAGGTTACGATTAGGGAACTATTTGGATAGGGATGACACTGGCAGAGGTGGTATATCGTTGGATACACCTACCAAGAGAGATAGTGGGTATGGGTTCTATTCTCGTTCTTGTCAAGATATATATCATGGACATCATCACCACCATCCTTATAGGAAGAGTGAGATGGGTACTTGTTAGATGCTTTCAAAAAATTCGAGGATCCTACATTTGATGGAGAGATGAAGAGACTAGAAGATGAAAATGCATGGTTTCTTTGGATGAAGAAGTTCTTTGAGCTGCACAATTATATAGAGAAGATGAAAGCCAAGATAGAGATTTTTAGATTTAAAGCAAAAGTATAAATTTGGTTGGACGATGTGAAGCATGTTAGAGGCATCAGGATAGAGGGGTTAAGTTGGAATGAGTTCAAAATACTCTACAAGAAGAAGTAATTGGAAGATATATACTATGTTGGAAAGGCCAAGGAGTTCTATGCTCTTAAGGTGGGATCTATGACTCATGAAGAGTACATGATAAAGTTTCTGGAGTTGTTGAAGTATGTTCCTTACCTCAAGGTTGAGAAGAATAAGGTCCAAAGGTTTATTAGTGGACTGCCTTTAGCTTTTAAGGAGCATATTGAGTATGATGAGCCTTGGTCACTAGAGGAAGTCATTAGGAAAGTGAAGCATTTTTAAAAGCATTTGAAACACAATTCTAATCCTAAGCATGATTGGAAAGGGAATGACAAGGCTAAAGGAAAATGGCCTTTGAAGCAGGAACTACCTTAGGATGCAGGTGAGAAAGAAAATGTGGCTCCCTATCAAAAGTTCAGTGTAGTTGAGAAGGGGCATGGACCTTATCCTGGAGAGTAACATAATAAAGGTAGTGGCAGAGAACCATTTTACTGCTGGATTTGTGGAAAATATCATTGTAAAAAGGATTTCCCATTGTATCAGGGTGGTAGACCTCAGATTTATATTGCTTAGGAGGCACATATAGTTGGGGATGTTGGTCATAACATTCCTCGAATCTAAGTAGAACTTGGTAATATGCAGGTAGATCATCAGGAATCCATTATATAGATGGAAGCGAAGCTCTATGATCTACTTGTTTCCATTTTTATTGATCTTGGATCTAATTATAGTTATGCTAGTCGTACCATGGGGGATAAGTGTGGCTTGAATAAAGAAGTGCATGCAGAGTCTTGGTTGGTCCATTTGGCTACAAGGACCAAGAAAATATTTCATCATTGGGTGAGAGATTATGCATTTGAATTCAATGGTATGCCTACATCAACGCATCTAAATGTGCTTCCATTAGGTTCATATACTATGCTTGTAACACCATCATCCCACATCTACCCATGTAACTGGCCAACGGGGTAAACATGTGACAAGAGGCTACTAAGATGGGATTCAACCTCCTATGTCACCTTAAGGAAGTGAAATTAATGGAAAAAAACATACAGACCTTCAACATCAACAACAACACTCCCAGGAACCATCCCATCCACTTAGGTAACCAGGTCCTGGGTGCCACTAAGTTTTTAGAAACATTAACCCCTAGACACTCCCATGATATGGGAATCCATTCATCTAGAAGGCTATGGATGCTCCCACAACATGGTATGTGAGTGTCCAGGGACTATTTTACTTGGTATTGTGCCAGCGTCCCTGAGATTTGGGTAATTTTTTTTAGGCCCGGAGCCCAGGTCACTACCTAGAACTAAACAACACCTTCAAAACAAAAATATAACAAGGTAATTATGCTACAAATGCAATTACTTGAAGAAGCCTTTGATTGGAACCCTACTAGCCATGGCATGCATTCTGTCAAACATATCACAGATATGTAATCTACATGACTAAACAACATTTATGTGCATAGGGGTCTCATACTTATTTGATCTATTAGGTCATAGATACATTGGTGATTCATTTACAAATCAAAAAATCGGAATAACCATACACCATCATTGTCGTAATACATGCTTATAAACAACATAATAAAAATAGAATATCAAGGATACACTAGCCATAAAATCCACATATAAACCAATACATTTGTACATAACATATCAAGGAAAGAACCTTTTATTAATGAATCAAAAATCCAACCTCAGATGGGACTACCACGTTCCACCTAACCATAGAATGGCTCAGCCAATTCTTTCTTCATCAATTCACCCTTGTGCCATATTCCAAGCATGAATGTGGGACTCAAATCAAAAGAACCAACCACGAAATCTCGACGCTAAACCAACTTTCCCTCATCAATAGAGACCATGCTTTACCATAATCCATATTGGATCACTATGCCAAACAATAAACATGTAATAATAGGATTTTCCATGATCTCCATTAGATCTCTAGGTCAAAATAAGCATGGATGCCACTGAATTTCTCCACCTACACTGTGAGGACTTTTCCTATCTCCTAGTCTCTCATGCTTTACCACAATCAACAACAGATCATTAGGCCCTCACTGAGACCCACCCTTTAGGCTTTACCGTATATCCCATCCTAGGATTACTATGCCTGATGGTGAGCACCCACCTCTAGGCTTTAGTGTATATCCTGTCATTCATTAGTCGAGGATTCCTAGGCCCACCGAGGAAACAAAAAATATGGCTTTACTGCAACCCACATTCTAGTTCCATGGTTTCTAGGGCATGTGTTCTGTTATTCAGAGATCCACCTCACTCAACTTTGAATCCATCCAAAAATCTAGCTCAACCAAAACATTAGAACCCCATCACACCATGGCAATCCGAAAATGGCAAGGCTAGGTTGAAAACATTGTCACACCTAGAAAAACCCATGCAATACCATGCATGCCAAATATAGCAAGGAAACCACACATGCAAATTAATACCTGCAAAGAATCCTATTGTAGCTCCTTGATCCTACTCATTCTTTCTTTCTCCTTGCTTCCTCTTGCCTTCTTTTCCTTTCTTGATCTAATGCAAAACCTGAGCAAAATCTTGCCAACTGAGCCTAAAAATCCTTTTTATTAATGAGGCCTCTATTTTCTTCATTTTCCATTATTTTTCTTCATTTTCCTCCTCACATGCAGCATGTGACCTTTCACCTTCCTTTTCTCTTAATTTCCTTTATTTTCATAAATAAAATGCCAATATGTGCCTCTTTTCCTTTCCAATGCCTTTTCCATTGCCTTTGCCAATTTCCTTTAGCCATAATAACTGAAATCAACACCCACTAGGATGTTTTTCCCAACATTTAGCTTGGAAAATGTGTCCCATCATCATGGCCTTATATATTTTGACATGTATTTTTAACCAGGGTTATTACAAAACCCTCCCCCTTGAGGGAACACCGTCCTCAGTGTTCAATGAAACCTTTAACCAACAAGACCGTAAAAAACAAAACATACTGCTCATGGATATTTATAACACAAGTCATTGTATTATTTACAATGACAAATGTTGAAACATGACAATCATACCATTTACTGTTATAACACAACTCATTACGGTATTTACAATGATATACACATATGCACATATGCACATTTACTAAACCAAAAAATAAAAGGATATGATGCTTGCATCATCAACAAGGGAATCCAGAGGCTTACACCTCCACCCTCGAAAGTAATGCCAGTATTCACTTCCTTCCCATGAAGTCCAGAATCCACTACTAAAGTCAAAGTTGCATCTAAGGTCCAACGCTAAAATCCTATGTCATTTGTCCTCTCAACGAATAGTTACCAACTCGTTATTCTATCGTACACTACCAATGTGAATCTGGTTCCATCTAGAAATGCTAATGACCAAAAAAGGTATATCCCTTACTTTCCCTTCTCTGTTACATTGTCCCTTGGGAAATTTGGTGACCCCTTCTATGCAGTCACTCACTTTCCAAGTTCCATGACATCCCCTATCTCGGGTGATCCATCTCTTGGCAAGGCTTCCTCACAGAGGAAGGACAAACAACCAAGGCATATACCTACCTCAAAACCATCATACCAGTCATAGAATGCTCATGGCAATCAATGGACACTATTGGGTACCAGTGTCCAATAATGGCCCTGCTCCTAAATACTTCACCAACATACTACTACCTATCCCAATTTATTTCATTGATGTTGCTAATCCTTGTAGTCAGTTTCAACCACCCAACCGAACATTTATGTGCTTCTTGTACCAAGCACATAACTTCCATTAGATTCAAAATAAATTGAAATAACTTCAAATCGTTCCTCATTAGTTGTTATGAAACCAACTCAAGAAAATATAGAAAAGATAGATCAATGCCTTAGAATTCAGCCTCTTCGAGGGGGAAATCTCCTTTACATAACATAAATGATCAATTATTGGATGATTCAAATGACAAAACCTCATTTCTATATATAGGAGTCTAAGGAGTCACAATATAATCCAACCGACTTAACAATAATAATATAAAGCCACAAAAATAACAATAGGAGGATTCTATGGGGCACAGTTATAACAATATGGGGACAATAGGGGCACAACAATATTAATAAGGGGTATAACTACAATA
>APFE030549614.1:0-12922 GCA_000404065.3 Pinus taeda | reverse complement strand
TAAGGAATACAATTCACTGTCTTTCGAACCATCTTAAGCATTATCAATCGCTCGTACAAGAACTTACCTCCCATTTCCAAGCATTCAATATATCTTCCATATCCAGGGCACAGAACTCCGCAGCTGATTTACTGGCCAATGTCGCTTCCAAGCTGCTCCCTTTAGAGGACTATAGTCCCGATAGGTTTTCAGTAGAATTACTTTTTAGGCCATCCATTCCAGATAATGTAACCAATTGGAGAGTGTTTAACCATGATGAAGACATCTTATAATTTCTGACCTCTGAAAAATCCTATGACAATCAAATCATTGAGGAAGATGAGCATGATACTCAAATGCAAGGTAAACATGAAGAAAATTCAATCCCTAAGCGTGTAGTGAAGCTTGAAGATCTTTACGATATTAAATACAGGTTCAAACCTGTATCTAATACAAAACTTCTGAGCTCTACCTTAAGGTTTGAATTAATAAACCTTGGCACTGAACAAAATCCTCAAAATATTAACTTAGGATTGGGACTTTCCATAGAGGAAAAGGAAGCATTTATTAGTCTGTTACGAAAAAATAAACATGTGTTCGCTTGGAGATATGATGATCTAAAAACTTATGACACATCTATTATTTAGCACACTATCCCAATGCTTCCCGAGCGGAAACCAATTCAACAAAAATTGAGAAAAATACACCCAAACTTAGAGAGTCAGATAAAATCTGAACTCAACAAAATCTTAAAAGCTAAGATTATTTTTCTCGTACGACACTCGAATTGGGTCTCCAATATGGTAGCAGTCAGAAAAAAGAATGGCGACATAAAAATTTGTATTGATTTCAGAAATTTAAATAAGGCAAGTCTAAAAGATAATTTCCCATTACCCACGATGGAGCAGATACTCCAATCAGTGGCTGGTTCAGAATTAATGTCCTTCTTGGACGGATTTTCAGGGTATAATCAAATTCTGGTTCACCTTGATGATCAACTCAAGACCACCTTTAGAACATGTGGGGAACATATGCTTATCAGAAGATGCCTTTCATACTTATTAATGCAGGAGCCACTTTCCAGAGGGAAATGGATATCGCTTTCAAAGGGTTAATTAATAGAACAGTAGTTGTCTATTTAGATGACATTACTGTATTTTCAAGAGAAAGATCCAATCACTTGCAGGATTTGAACCAAATCTTCCAACGCTGTAAAAATTACGGTATTTCTCTAAACCCTAAGAAATCTATTTTCGCTCTTGATCAAGGTAAGCTCCTGGGCTTCATTGTATCTAAAGATGGCCTCTATATCGACCCAGACAGGATTAATGAAATTTCTGAAATCCCTTTTCCTCATAATAAAAAATCCATGCAGTCATTCTTAGGCCAAATTAATTTTGTAAAAAGATTTATTCCAGATTTTTCTCAAATTATTTTACCACTCCAAAATATGATTAAGAAAAATCAGTCTTTCAATGGGGGTACCAGAGAGGAAGCATTTGAACTAATCAGGAAATCATTATTCAATGCCCCAGCTCTAAACACCCCAAATTTTTCTAATCATTTTACATTGTACACCATCGCATCCGATTCTTCTTACGCCGCAGTACTTACGCAGATCAACGATCACAATTTGGAAGCACCGATTTCATTCTATAGCTCAAATCTTCAAGGTGCAGAATTAAACTATTCTGAAGTAGAAAAACAAGCCTTTGCTGTGTATAAAGCGGTTAAACATTATAGACCATTCCTGCTGAAATCCCATACCAAGGTTATAGTTCCTTTCTCCTCAGTTAGACAACTATTAATCCAGAGAGAACTAGGACAAAAAAGGGCAAACTGGGTAACAACGCTTCAGGAATACGACATAGAAATAAAACCAGCAAAGATTGTTAGAGGTCAAGGTTTTTGTAGGTTATTGGCAGGCGCATCCAACATTCCAGAATCAAGAGATACAGATCAACCTGAAATCATCAATCAGGTAAGTGCCACTGATTCTGAATCACAGTATGCTGATTTAATATTTTACCTAAAAAAAGGATATGCACCTCCCAACTTGTCCTACAAAAAAAAAAGGGCCATAAGATTGAAAGCAAATAATTTTACCATTATTGATGATGTTCTGTTTAAACAAAATTATGATTCTGTTTTATTAAGATGCCTTGAGAAACAGGAAGTACAAAAGGTCTTGTAGGAATTGCACGATGGACCAGCTGGAGGCCACTTCGGAGCTGATACAACAGCTCACAAAGTCATCCATGCCGGATATTACTGGCCCACTTTGTTTAGAGATGCTCATGAGCATGTAAGGAAATGCCCAAGTTGCCAAACTGCGAGTGGAAGACAAAAGAAATCAGCCTTTCTTTTGCAACTGGTTAACATTGAACAACCATTTGAGCAATGGGGATTGGACATTATTGGAGAAATTACTCCTAATTTTTCCAAACAGCACAAGTATATCCTTACTGCTACCGATTACTTCACCAAGTGGGTTGAAGCAATTCCGCTAAAGACAACAAACTCTTAAGCTATTATTGAATTCATAGATCAATTCATCATTACCAGGTTTGGTGTCCCTAACGCTCTTGTTTTTTATAATGCTTCATACTTTTCAGGCAATGCTATGTTTGATTTCGCAATCAAAAGAGGTTTCAAACTCAAATACTCAGCTAACTATTATCCCCAGGGTAACGGTTTGGCAGAATCTACAAACAAAAACCTTATTAAAATTATCAAGCGAACTATCGAATAGAATCACAAGACTTGGCACAAATCTTTAATATTTGCACTATGGGCTGATAGGGTAACGCAAAAAGCTTCTATAGGTTCTTCCCCATTTAAACTCGTCTATGGAAAAGAAGCTGTACTACCAACAAATCTGATTCTTCCTTCCCTAGCTCTAGTTCAATTTATTGAAGAAACTCCTTCTTCTTCTTTACAACTTAGGCATGACCAAATCTTGAAATTAGAAGAAGAAAGAGAAAAAGGCAAAATTATTCATTTGAAACATCAGCAGATCATCAAAGCATCATTCGATTCAATCTCATCTGGTTCTAAACAATTCCAAGTTGGAGATTTAGTCTTGAAATGGGACAAAGCCCATGAAGATAAAGGCAAACACACCAAATTCCAGAAAATGTGGCTTGGACCGTTTCAGATCTGTGAAAAGATAGGCCATTCAACCTTTATTCTACAAGATTTATCAGGGTTGAGAGATTCTCTCCCTGTTAATGGCCTAGTCTTAAAGAAATTCTTCAACTGAGGAGGCAACCCCTTCTCCTTTTAGATAGCATTTTTATAGTTTGTAGCAAAACTAGAAAATAAGACTGTAAGGCATTTTCTATTTGACATTTGCTGTATTTGAAGAGTTTCTCAGAAACAAGCAATGCGATATTTACTTTTAAATAATTAGAAGTATTAAACAGAAGGAATAATTTCTAGGAAATTAGTTATAATTGCATTCTAAGATTACAATACGATCCTAGTAAACTCCTCTTGAAGAATAAATCTTGTAAATCTTTTTAGATTTTTCAAAATTGGTTATAAAAAGGTTATCAATATCAAAATAGAAACTAGTCCAAATTCAACATCTCAAACTCTTACCTTGTCATCCATCCTACCTTAAGGAGGAAAATTGTCTATCCCATTTTACTTAAGTTCATGATTATTCAGGATGCAATTCCAAGAATGCTAGATATTGAGAGGTCTTATCACAAGCCTGCTCACCATGATCATAGGAAAATAGTTTGGCCGACATTACCAATACTGCATACCAAAAGAGGGTAATGGCTTCAATTGTAAGACAAGGGGTCTCATCATGAGCCAGCTTGTTTTGTTAGATTACTACCAGTGAATGGCATTGTCAATCAACTGGCTACCACACTAGGGCAATGACTTTTTATCTTACAAAATAACAGAAAAGGAAAATCAAAACAAATGTGAAAAAACATGATTTTGAATTCATTCTGTTAATCATGCTCTCAAGTGAACAGGACAATAGACAATGATATGGTTAAAAGGTATCCCTGCCGAGACTATGAACGTTTGCTGGCAGCAGAGGCTCTACCTGTGACAAATGAGTTAATTTTAATAGTTGGATTGGAATAGTCTCCTATTTTATCAATATCGACCAATAAGTGCCAATTTGAAAATCTAGAATGTATCTATTTTCAACAAGAGAGGAAATTAGCGAAGAAAGTTTTGTTTCCTTAAAAATGCAACGATATCTAGTTATATTAGAAATTTCCCTTTTGAATAAAATTTCTATTATGAAAAAGTTTAAGTATTTCTATACTATTCAGAGATAACAGCCTCCCAGCGAATCGCCAATTATTGTGCCCTACAACAACCCCCCATTTCATATCATTAAAATTCCAAAAAATATAATGTGAAATGGGTCCCTTTTTAATTTTTGTTTCAAATTGGTATTAATTTAAAGTTCTATTTCGCAAAGAGGCTTTTCAGTAAAACCAATCAAAAAACCCGATATAAAACGATTTATCTTTATCATTGCGATAAAGCGATCGTAAGATCGCATATCGCAATGACAAAGAAAACACAATGTAAAGGACATATTGGTTTTCGCCGATGTGAAATCGCTATCGGATATCGGCAAAGCATAAAGTAACACGGAGTAATGATCCTTGCCACAATGCGATGCGAAATTGGCAATCGGCAATCGGCAATAGCACCTAAAGCACAACTAAACTTATCTTCATCCGATGCGATGCGATATCGCTATCGGCAATCGGTGATTCACCATCCTAAGCGGTACTACCAACGATACCCGACGCGATGCGATATCGGATACCGGTGATCAGGGGTTCCAAGCAAAACCAATGAAAAAACAAAAGCATTTCCCCGATGCCCGATTTCGCAAGAGGTAAATGGCACATTTCCCAAGGTAACAGTCATAAAGGCAGTTTGATTTGATTTATTCATAATTAAGGCCATATCCTTTGGAAAAGCCGCTCATCCGTGTTCAAACTGCCAAATCGCCCTCAACATGCTTCAAATAAATCATTTATCCATTAATTGAAGCAATTGTAATTAATGAGACTGACAGGCCGTAATGATCATTTAATAAGAAAAACAGGCTTGAAGCCATCCACGTATTTGCTCCTAAGGCCACCTCAAGTCGATTAATTATTGTGAATGCGCCAAGATATATATATATATATATAATTCATTCTGTTCGATTCATGATATTGTTTCATGTGTTTGGCTTACCTTTTACTCTGCGCAGAATTCTTTCACAGAAACAGAAGGAAGTGGAATGGAAAAGAAATCCAAGAAGACTACAATGCCTACTGCCCTGCCAGCCGCAGGGCTAACTGTCACTGATCCAACTGGGAAGAACAAAGGACTAATATCAGATACAACATGCTTAGGACTTCCCAAGACCACTTGGCAAGGGACTTACAATTTGATTGAAGCCGAAGGGCCAATGGTGACCGAAGTGGAAATTTTATGCGACAACACTAGTAAATCCGATGCCAATCTAAAAGATTTGGCTAACTCCTTCCTACACAGAATAGCAGCTCGGGAGCAGGTTCTTCCTTACACAGATGTGGTAAGGTGGGCACTCCAAGAACTCCCAATTGTCGATAGACTATTTGAATCTACGGATGGGAGGGTTTTTGGCTCATTTCGAGCCGAAGACCTAAGGCTAATGTATCACCTGCCACGAGAAGAGAAGAAGTATAATGCTGCATTTTTGGAGAAGTTTCGAGAAGAAAACGAGACCGAATCTGAACCTATTCGAGAATGGAGACATAATCCAGCAAAAAGCAAGCACGAGGCCTCGGGTAAGTACTTAGTTGACTCCCTGTGTTCACCTTACTGTTATGCTGGAGTTATGATGTGTAGGCTATGGGGATTGCATGATTCTGCCAATATCACCATATAAATGGTCCCCCTAATTGAGGCAGCATGCAGTGGAGAAATCATGGACTGGGCGGTCATATTGTCTGACAAGTTAGCCAAAGCCATTCTTGACTTCAGGTCTGACTATCGTGTCTCAGAAAGGGTTATTCCACCATTTTACTATAGTGCATACATTATGGATGTGTTGTGTTTTAATTCTGAATTTCCTATACTGGGATGGAGGTGGACGTCGCAAGACCCCACACCCATTCACATATATCATCGAAAACTTTGGAAGACTAGTTATAAGCAACACCTGTACCAAATCTGCAACGGTTTTATGTTACCGATTCATTATTTAATTTTTAATAAGCCTGCCCCTAAAATATCCGAGCAAGCAGCTGTAGATTTGACTGCAGTAGAGAGTTGGTTTGGGGAGGAGAAATTCACTTATATTAGAGTTTTTGGCAGTCAGGCTAAGCCACATGTGCTACCACTCTACATCCCTGATAAGTTACTTGCCAGGGAGGTAGCCTATCAAATCAGCGCTGAAGGGGTTACCCAAACCCTGAAAAGGGCTAAAAAACATGTTTGGCCTTCTTTTCCACTGAGAATTGGAATGTATACACTGCATGACATCAAGCATGCAGAGAAAGAAGCCGGGAAAATGAATTTTCTCACTCTGGCTACCCTGCCGAGGAGGCAGTACGATCCAAGAAAAATCGCTTACAATGCGCTCGACCAGGCCAAATTGGCCAAGGTCGAGCACAAAGAAGACAAATTCGAGGACTTGTTTGTATTAGCCGAATCATTGTATCAAGTCAAGTCTCTTGCCCGAAATGTTTATAACGATGAAGGGCTAGTTGAGTTTAACAGAATCAGAGAACAGAGGTTGCAAAATCTGCCTCTAGACCTGTTAGCAACTGTACCGACAGCCACAAGGTCAAGCGAGTCTGAACAACGACATAATACACCACCTCCTACTACATCAACAAAGCAGGAGGAGACGCATAGACGAAGGCAGGAGCCAACTCAGGAAAATGCACACCAACAAAAAGAAACCTAAACAAAGACCCAAGAGGAGAGCAGCTCTAAAAGTAATCAGGATCCATTAGTTGATCCGAACTTGCTCCAACAATGGAATCAATTCAGTACAATCATCAATAACTTAGAGTGCTCAAAATATGGTGAGGTTTCAAAGGAAGGCGATACACAGGAAGCGAAATCGAAACCAGTTTCAGGTGAAAGCAACAGCATACCCAAAACAAAAGGATTAGAGATAATTCCTAAAGATCCGATGGGGGAAATCGTTTTTCAAATTGAAGAAATTCCCCCTTTAGATATATTTTACAGCCCCAAGCATAAAGCCATCGTAAAGTGACAGAGGAAGAGGATAAGAACTGATCAATCTTCCCCACTCCCTGAATCAACAGTAACGGGCAATGTTGTATGGAAAGAGAAATTCAACCCCTCCGATGACTTAACCAGGCTATCACAGTTCGCTGGAGCATATTCAGCGGCGACTATTGATAAAGCAACGGAGGTGAGCAATTTGTTAAAAACAAAAGATCAGGATATCTCTTCTCTACAGGCGAGATTATCAGAAGTCCAGCAGAGAGCAGAGCAGGCCAAAAAAGAATTGCTAGCACAACAGCAGAACAATAACCAGCTAGTCAAGCAATTACAAGAGCAAAAACAGAGGATAGATGAAGGTGCGGTGCAAAGGCAGAAGGAGCTATCAGTGGCACTGGAGCAGTTAAGAATATCGACTGAGGGAGCAATAAAAGCAAAAGACGAACAAATCGCTCAATTGACCACTCAAATTGAGCAAATGAAAAATCTCCCTAAGATAGATGAATTTAAAGCAGAAGCGCTCCAGCTAAATAAAGGATTGATTAATCAGGTTAAGTTGTTATGTCAACATCTCATACGAGCAGAACCATTGTGCGAATTGTCAGCGTCTATAAGCGAAAAAGTAGAAAAAGCAAGGGCCGACTTGGATCAGGCAGAAGAAACACTGACAGACTTTATAGAATGGCAGGATTCAGATGTAGGTCGGGCAGCTAATCTACCAAGGATTCTAGAATCGCACAAAGAAATATTGTTCACAGAATGGCAATCACAACTGATGAAAGCTGAAAGAGAGACTTCCAGATGCAGGACAATCAGTGGAAATTTAATTGAATTAGTAAATAATACATTGTATTTATCTAAAACAATTTCCCAATGCACTCCAGGTCAATTAACAACAGCAAATATATTGGAGCATTCATGCTATCCGGACTTGGAGAAAAGTGCAAGATTGATCGTTGGAGTCAACAGTCTGACATGGGATGCATATTGGTTCTTTTTAATCAAACCATACAGCTAAAGAGCCGTCTTGAAGTGTCTAACCGATGCTGTCGGTTATATGATACCTGACATCCAGGATGCCACCTTCGCCGCCCAATTCAGTTTACGCCTCAACAAACCGCCAGAAGTAGAACCAATGCTCGCGATAAGCCAGCTAAGGTTTAAGCGCAAGCAACCTGAGGCATGACTCATTTCGCCGACTGCTAGATCACCCCTGAGAAGTAGACCAGATTTACTGATACCAATTTAGTAGGATTTTGTTTCATAGATTTTTTTAGTTTAGTAGTATTTAAAGACCCTTTCATGCATTTAGAAAGGGTCGTAAAAGTTTTATATATGACTTAAACCCTGAAGTTGCACTATTGTACTTCAGGGATATTCTTTTATGAAACTTGACCAACTATTCCGAATTTGATAAGGAAAGCTTTTATGCAAATGTTCACTATTGTCATTGTTTGAAAGTATTTCTGTGATGAAGAAGGAATTCTGAATTGCGATTGATATTTCGGATCGATCTACAGCTCACATGGTACTATTATCTGCGTCTGTATTCTTTTTCGTTATATGAATTGTTATTGAAATCGCTCTTGCTATTATCGCTTATATATATATGTGTTTTTCGCAGCATTCTTTATGCATTCCACTATTGGTTGTTTATCGTATGCTCTCCTTTCAGACGTATATATGTATCGATGATATGAACAGTGAATGTAGTAATCTGTATGCATCGCTTCATTGTGACTATTCATGTGAAGCAATCTTTGAATGATTGAACATCTTTTATTTATTTTTACAGAGTCATCTATATGCCTGATAAATAGATAAAGATTATTTAACGCTACATTCTGAATGAATAAGTTGTTCTCGGGATTAGTATTAGTTTCCCTATTTTGTCAATAGAATAATTAATTCGCCTATCATTTAAGCAATTTATTCATCACCCATCCATCCCTTTTATTTCATTATCGGGAAACTGGTCCCATTATTTGCAGTCGGAGCCACCATTCCAAATGGAAAAGGAGCTGTACCAAGGTCCGGATCGGGTGGTTATCCCCGATGTTGTGGCAACGATTTCCGAGGCCTCAACAGGTCTTAATGGTGGAAGAAGGCTTGCTTATGTTCTAAGCTCCAAGAATGGTGGTTTAAACTCCTAGTACTGGGGGGAGGATCTAAGGGGAGGAATGCTACCTAGTGGGGGTTCATGAGGTTATTAGAAGGATGGATGCAGAGGATTCATGGAGGGACGGGGAAGTGAGAGCACAAAGGAGAGCATGGATAGTGGAGAAATGGCAAGAAAATTCCATGCAAGTGATTAAAAGTTAGCTAGAGTAACTACACTAAGAAGGAG
Organism: Pinus taeda; assembly: GCA_000404065.3. Lineage (NCBI taxonomy): Eukaryota > Viridiplantae > Streptophyta > Pinopsida > Pinales > Pinaceae > Pinus > Pinus taeda. The sequence continues at coordinate 3,378 of APFE030549614.1, read as the reverse complement.
TAGTGTTTAACAGGCCAGAAGAGGAAGGCAGGATGGAGGAGAACTTGATGAAAGGGATAGAGATAGATAGAATAGCTGGCAGCTCAGAAGGTGATAGGATCCCTCCCTCATCGATCACGGGGGAGGGGTTGAATGGAACTGGTTGTGTTATCTCAGAGGAAGACTTAGAGAATGAGATGTACTTTGTTATGTGGAGATTGTTCGTGGAATATGATTTGTCAGGAAAAATCAAGGATTCAACCCCCCCAAGGCTTAAGTAGTGCCTCCCCCAACCTTACCCTAGTACTCTACAACAACCCTAACAAATTTAATTCTAACTTACTTAAGATGAAAAGGGTGGATAGTGTGCATGTTAACTATAAGGTTGGTACTATTAGTGGTGGAAATAGTAGTAATAGTAGTTTGGGGTTGCAAGGATTTCAACAACTGAGATCACAAGGTTTCATTCTTTTAGCATGAACATAGTCTATAATGGTGGGATCATTTAAAATATATCCAAAATTCTCCGGTAGAGGAAATGAAGACGTAGAGAAACGCTGGTACTTATGTGAGGCTATCTAGAGGGCTCACCAACCACCTGACAATGTGAAGTTGATAGAATTCAAGATCACTCTCAAGGAAAGGGCCCTGAGGTGGTTTATAAATTGGTCAGAGTTACATCAGAACCCAACGGTGGATGAGATTAAAAAAGAGTTTGTACAAGAATTCAAACTTCCCTTGACGGATCAACAAGGGTTGTTGGAGCCATGGGAAATAAAGCAACAGGAGGGAGAAACTACTTAGGAACTAATGCAAAGGTTTAAATATGCAATTGGCAAGCTTAGTTATAACATAGATCAAAATCACCAGAGGGATTGGTTCATCAAAGCTCTGGTACCCCTAACCTAGATGTCAATAACCGAACAGAAGATCGAAACACTGCAGGATGCCCTAGAGCAAGCAACCCAAATAGAGCCTATGGCGAGGTATCCGCATGAATATCTAGAGGGAGCTACTTTGCACGACCCCTGTATCTTGGGTCTTCAACAACAAATTGAAAGTATAACAGAGAAGCTAAAAGATCTACAACTAGCCCGCCTCGTAAGACTGAATGTGTGGTGTACCAACTGCCTAGTGTAGTGTCACATTTCCATGGAGTGCCTGAGGATGAGAGGCCCGGGTGCTGCGTCAGCCCCTAGGGGACCACCAGGGCCCCACCTATAGCAAGAGTCGCAGTGGTAGCATCGCAAGGACCATAACCTGGCCGTAACCAACCATAGTATTATGAAGTGTGTAGGGGATACATACACCATCCTCGCTTGTGCTTGATATTGCAGAAGTATTCTAATGTCCTGAATAAGAAATAATGTGAGTTTTGTGCATCCATCACTCACCACACTAACTAGTGTAGAGCACTAGATGTGCTAGCGGATCGATTAGACCACTCAACCTTCTGGGTCAACGAGATTGCTCGATGCAGGCGAGGGGGAGGAGGAATGAGAGGAGGAAGAGTAGGGGGTAGGGGACCCGTTCTCTGCTACAAATTTGACTAGGAGGGACATGTCACATATGACTTCCCTCTTCCAAAAATACCCTGGTTCTCTCAGTGTAGGGTCAATGCCCATGCGATGGAGGATTTTCTAGAGCTAACCGTAATATAGGAGGAGTGGAGTAGACAACAAGGGGCACATTTGATCAATGCAAAACCTAGGATTACTGAGACAACCCCACTATCCAATATTAGCATAGTTACATGCAGAAACAAGAAGACTAGAGCTGACTAGGGCACTCCAGAACAATCCACAATCATCTAGGCAGCCTCCCAAAAGAGGCCATATAACTCTGAGCAATAGATATGGTACTACAAAAGGCAAAAAATTATTTGACAATCTGACTAAAGGAAAAAAATTATCAAAAGGGCAGATAGATTCTCGTAAAGACAAGACTTCATACCTTCCAAAATCCACCATTGTCAGACCTATTGAGGAATGGTTCAGGCTGTTCTTGTAGATTGTCAATGATGATCAAATGTTGGGGAAACAACGAAGAAGCCTGAGAGCAACTATACTGGAGGAAGAAGCTAAAGGAGGGGAAATCTTTGCCAACTTGCCCAAAAGGCACACTAGAAGAGTACAAAGAAATAAGAAAAAGATAGACAGGGAATTCAGAATCAATGCTCAGATTGTAGGATTTTTGATCAAGGAAACTATGTTAGATCTAGGCTCTGATGTCAACATACTACCAAGAAAGACATGGGAAGAACTAGGGAAACCTCATCTAACATTCTCACCAATCTAGTTGTGAATGACCAATTAGTATTCTACACTTCCAATTGGGAGATTGTAGGACATAGAGTTAGATTTAACAGGGGCAAAGACACACGCGGATTTCAAAGTAATCGATATTATGGGAGACAAATATGCTTACTCGACACTGCTAGGTATTGGTCGGGTCTATGAAAATTATGCCATTATTGATATAAATAAGGAGCTAATGATCTTTGAATTAGATGGAGTAAGAGTCATTCAGGTGTTAGACCAATATCAGGGTCTCGATACACATAACCCATAGATGATAGAGAAGAACTAGGTATGTTAGACCTGTTATCACTCTAGGAAACTCTCCTAGGTTGTAGCTTTGAGATGCCTGGTGTTATCACTTAAAACCACAGTCCACCTATGTCCAAAGATTCATATAAAAAAATTTTGTTTAAGTCAATAGGTTTCTATGTGTGTCACTTTGAAATCAGAATTTCAAAAGGTATTGATGTGAGTCCTTGTGAAAAACCGTTAGATACCCTCCATCATTATTGTTTAAGGCATGACTTGTCTTGTTTGCGTCATTTGTATTTTGCGCAGTTTCGCAGCGCAATCTGATTGGCCAATTTAGCTGTGCAATCATTTTTCCACCTTTTCGCAGCGTATCATTTACCAGCCATTTCGTAGCACATTTTGTCAATTCATAATTGTCTGCGCTACGAAATCGGGGATTCAGGGTTTTTGCAGCGCATTTTCTTGAAATGTCAAGTCTGGGGAGATGAGTCATTAGGTCCGTCCACATTTTGTCAGTTGATGTCTTCTCCAGGTCATGATAGGTTATCATTCTGCCATCAGGTTTAGGATCACACACATGACAATCATTTTAAGAGATTTTATGAGGTATGGTTGTGTCATAATGTTTATTCATGGTGCATTAACATGCATGTTGTATGACGAGATTTTTTTTTTAAAAAAACGCAAAGAAGCCCGAGTTTTCATTTAAAGGGATCATTGCAAGTGAGCCTGCACTCCAAAGCTGAAGTTGTTTCTGAATTGTAGCTGTTGTTAGTTCTCTGTGTGAAGACATTCGTAGCAAGATGGAGAAAAGAGTACATCGATCCGGAAGGGGCCTAAGAACAGA